>CAMZMU010000053.1:4261185-4390701 GCA_947311845.1 Poa pratensis | reverse complement strand
TTGTTCGTTTGTTTACTAGTTCTATATACACTATCGGTTATAGTATATTTGAGATCCTTCTGCTATTCGATCTGTGTTGATTTATCATTTCATCATATATTCTGATTTCGTCCAGCACTGTCACCTGTTCGTCAGAATTCCACTATTTCATCGGAATTTTTTCCGTCGATAATCATCTGCCGGGAGAGTTTTTCCGCGATTGATCGGATCACACAATGTCGCGGATGCGACTTGTCGTGATGATATTCTCACGCCGGCTGCCTGCCGAGAGTGGAGTAGTGGTGGTAATTGTACACGAAAAGTTTGCAGACTTTACACTTGTCCGAAAAGGGCATCGCCTTTGAGTGCGGGTGAAAGCAGCGAGAACCTGCCGGCGTCTGTTTTGTTTTTGCCTTGTGTAATTGTGTTGAGGTGAGGTGTCGCCCAGCACGCCGAGACAAACAGGTATTGGCCAAAGCAGACCAGTTGAAGGAAGCGTCCAACTCCAGCCAGGTCAGCGTCTGAGACGCTTCAAACTGACGCAGGCACGGGCACGTTCAGTTGTGTGTTGGCCTGAAACTGAAGCGATCCTGGGTGCGACCCAACCAAACTGTTTGATGGGGAGTGAACAGCAGGAAGGAAGGGGCATCAAGTGCACCTGATCCCCTCTGATTGGCCGGTGATATCCAGGCAACAGCACACCGAAAGACAGACATATGCACCGAAGAAATTTACTTTAACTTCGTGGTTGAATTTTCAAATGCCCTTCGAAATTATTATTTTCCGTAATTAATGACATGTTTTTCTTCCGCCCTACGTGACATTGTAATTATCTGGTTACTGTGTTCCTGATCATGCGAATCTAGAACCGTCACAGGGTTGCCGGAGCGAGATTTTCCTCGAGACGAACATTTCACAAACTGCAGCCCTTGTACTAATAGGATGTGTTTTGTTTTGGGATGAGGTAGAATGTCATGGAACAGTTCCGCACCTGGGAGTGATTCTTGCGTTTGGTTTTTAGGTGGAATGAATTAGGTGATTCCACCAAAGGGAATATACTTGCCTAGATGCGGAAATGCCCAAGTCCACCGAATCGTGGAACGAGGTGGAATGCGTGCTAATTGCTCTCCTCTCTCGCGCTAAGCCTCGCTCCTCTCTCGCGCTAATCGCGCTCCACCGTCATCTTCAAATCCCAACCGCCGGCGGCGGCCCCCAGGCGAGCGGCGGCGGCAGCTCCCAGGCGCGCTCCGCGACCACACCCCCAGGCGAGCCGGCGGCGCGAGGGCGGCGGCCCCAGTCGAAAACGGCGGGGCGAGACCGACCGGGCCCCCATCGGGCGGCCGGCAGGCGCTCCCAGGCGAGCGGACCACTAGGGATGCCGGCGTCATGGCCGCCGGTGATGCATGCGAGGTGAAGTCAGGGTGGAAGGTCGTCCGATGTTTTCTTGGCATATCGGGGATAACGGCCGGCGACGGCGCGCGTCCGCGTGGGGACAGACGGCCAGCGGCCAGCGGCGGCGCGTCCGCGCGGGGACAGCCGGCCGGCGGCGCTGGTTCGATCTACCAAGCATCGAATCGATCGATCCATCTAGTACCTGTGTGCGACCTGCTGTAAGGAATAGAATTTTCCTAATCGGCCGATGTAGCTGGATTAGACAAGGAAAGAAAAAGGTGTTGGGAACAAACTAATCAAATTTGGAAATAAACTAATCAGATTTAGGAACAAATTAATTATGCTAACAGCCATTCCATTCCACTTCTTCTTTCCGAACCAATCATAAGAAAATAATGGTTCCATTCCACTGGAATGGAGTGGAATGGAACGTGACATTCCATTCCACCCCATCCCAAAAACAAAACACATCCTAAGTAGGGTAGTGTCATGCCGATTCCAATGTACAATTTGTTTTTGTTTTGTAGTGCACGCCGATTATACAATATATACATGTGTTTGACGATACGAGTAGCTCGTATTGTACTTAGTCAAACTGATATGTTGTAGAATACTCTACAAAGGATTATGCATATTAAAATAGACACATACATATACATCTATAACCCAGCTACCCTCCAAAGTTGTATTCCTTGTATGTATTTTGTCTTTTACTTTGTTTTAGTTTAGTAACAAAAAAAATTAAACAAACGGCCGTGTTACATCCCAAATAAGTCATTACATGAACAAAAAAAATAGACGATTAATATGTTTTCAAGTTTGCTCATATGCATATTTATAATTTTGTAATGACGCACGTTGATTCATTTTTTAGTCGCAAAATTACATGATTAGTTTATATAAAACATAAATGTTCATACTTATGTCGAAATCTCTATATCCATCAAAAGCGGCACAGATTCATTATTAAAGAGTTATGCAAAATAAAAACGTTTAGTATAAATATCACCATGTCAAGGCACGATGAGTAGAGGATGGGTACTCTGGCCGATGACGACGGTGGTATCTCCGTCCCCGTATTGTGGACATGACTTGAAGAAGGGTAGATGAAAAACGTCGACAGACTCCTTAGTGTGGGAAGTACCGAATCTAAATAAAACATTATTTCTTTTCATTCAGATATATCGAAAATCACAAATTTAAATAAGTTTTGACATAATTCAACATTTCAATTGAAATTTGATTGAATTTGAAGTGAAATTTTTGATGCTACAAATATTTCAAGACCAACAAAAATTACGAAAGTTTAGGTCTATTTTCAACAATGGGAGCATTTGTTCATTCAAAGTGTGCATCAAGACAATAGTACAATACAACAATTTTTTTAACGAATGCCCTATTTCAACAATGGAGCATTTGTTCATTCAAAGTGTGGCAGAGTTTGGGTATGGAACATAGGAGGATGAAATCCATCCAAATATTTGGAGTAGTGACATTGAAAAAGGTTGAGCTTGACTGTCTCCATCGGGCAACAGCGAGCTGGCAAGAAGGTTTAGTGGCATCAACCCTGAATCATTAGGTGGTCGAAGGTCTAGAGCTTGCTTTGAAAG
This sequence comes from Poa pratensis, assembly GCA_947311845.1. Classification (NCBI taxonomy): domain Eukaryota; kingdom Viridiplantae; phylum Streptophyta; class Magnoliopsida; order Poales; family Poaceae; genus Poa; species Poa pratensis. The sequence continues at coordinate 4,387,720 of CAMZMU010000053.1, read as the reverse complement.
GAAAATCATGCAGGAAATTGACATTGGAGGGGGGAAGTCTTTCCAATGATATTCTTGAAGGAGCAGGAAAACTAAAACGACTCCTAATTAATTCTCTATTCCATGCCAAAAGAGCTTCCAATCATGCAAAAAAGAGATTTTTCCTCGAGGGCGAAAATTTCACAAATCAGGGACTTGTACTACGTAGTGTCGCGACAGATTCCAATTTGACCGTCGTGACCTACAACCAAAATGTTCAGAAATCTGAACTTCAAATGTGACACAGCCATCTTTTGTCCTTTCAGACGTGCGAAGGTTCACTCATGCCCGTGCAATTTAGTGGAATGGAATGAATGTGACACACGGTTTTGGATCGTCAAAGCGACCTGTAAATGGAAGGGAGAGAATTCCTTTTTTGACACTGGGCAAAATTATAGTTCCTTTTTGGCCCTGCAAAAATATTTCTTCCCTATTTTTTTTTTTTTTTTGCGAAAAGGCCAACCGATCTATTGATTATCAACAACGGTAACAAAGAATCCCAAAAGTAATGCAAATTACAAAAATCTCCAGACCACCTAGCGATGACTACAAGCAGTGAAGCGAGCCGAAGGCGCGCCGCCGTCCTCACCCCTCCCTCACTGGAGTCGGTCAAAGCTTGTCGTAGAAGAGCTTGTTGTAGTAGACAGACGGGAAGTCGTCGTGCTAAGACCCTGAAGGACCAACGCAGCAGCGCAGCAACCATCGCCAATGATGACAACCGTAGAGAGATGGAGAAAAGCCAGACCTACAACTACACGAACGAACACAAAAACGGACTAGATCCAAAAAGATCAGCTGGACACACAACTCCACACGACCTCCATCGATACTAGAACGCATCTCCGGAGCGAGGATAGGACGGGGAGGACCTTATTCTGCTTTCAGGATGTCGCCACCGCCACCGCCACAACCATCCCAAAAAGACACTCGAAAACCTAAAAAAGGGAACGGATACCTTCCGCCGGCGAGGGGCTGCGATCCGCCGCACCTCCGGGCCCAAGGGCCGTCGGAGGCGGGAGGGCAAGCAGCTTTGCCGACGGGAGGGAGGAAGACCAGATGCGATCGCCTTAGATCGCCTGGAGGAGGAGCCAGCCGTACCGGTTCGTATGTATGTGTAAATTTATTTTCTTATATGACACTCTAGTGCATTGAAGCACTGGCGGTGTTAAACCCATGGACGTAATAAAAAGATGGTTTCGCCCCTGATGCATTGTGCGTCAAATTTTGTTTCAACTGATGCTATATTTACACAACCTTATGAGGCGAATCAATACAAAGCAAATAGCCTACGTGCCAGTACCAATCCATTGCAGCGATTACTAGTGCGTCCGTGCTTTGTATGTTCCGGCTAGATATCTGGTAATCTGGTTTGGGTATTGTTTTTGAAACAAAAGTTGTCTGGCTATTGTGTACGTGACATACTGGAGTTGGATATACACGGTTTATGTTTCTACATATACTTAGGCCTTGTTTACTCGTGGTGTATTTTTGGGGTTGGGATGTTTGGGGATTTGAGGGGATTTGGTGAATCCCTCTCTTTCACCCAATCCCCACATATCCCCACTTTTCCCACTTCCTGCTGTTTACCAAATTTGGGGATTGCAGGGTATTGTGGTGTATTGAAGTTGATAATAAAAACTGAATCTTTGCTCAAGTAAAAATCCAATCTTTGCATCACACAAATTCTGTTCAATGCAAAAATAATTCTGCATGTAGTTTAAACATTTACTTCCACCGACATATTACAGACTGAATTGTAACTACAAAATATTCCTTGCGCTCAACGCTGAAGAGCAGCCCTCAGCCTTCACCCTCAACCTTCATCTTGCAAAGCTGTGATAGCACCTCGCAGGTCCTGACCAAGGTAAAGGACAGAAAGATTTGTCAGCAACCAGAACAAAACTAAAATGCAGTAAAACGAATTACACTCTGAATCTTGTTTGGAAGTTCTAAAAATAAACTAGGCTACTGTTTTTCTTTCAGATTGAGCACTAACTTTCAGACCCAGCTGTGTATGCATGCAAGGGCCGCAGGGATACCCAGCACAAACAAGATGTATATGGCGTACAGCTACAGGTCAAGATAGGGCAGAATCGATGGGTGCAGAAGCTCGTTTAATCTAGAATATGCATTGACAACAATGCAAAGAAGTAACACATTATTCTCTATGTTAATCTAGAATGTGCAGTATTATCTTATCATACAAACAACGCAGTGAAAGACAAGCTCACAAGCGAGCGTGCAGGCAAATAGTAAGGTGAAACTGGCCATAATGAAAAACAATATAACACCCTACAATGATCGTGAAACAGCAAGTAGTAAACATGTGGTATATTCCAAAAAAAAAAAGATTCAGATAAATAAACCTTACTAGGACCTTCAGACTTGAACTGAAAATCTATATGCAAATCGTGTACCTTGGATCATGCAAGCTATATGCAAATCGATTTAATATGAAAACCATACATTCTGCTGCGATTTGAAATGGTGCTATTAGACACACGATCTTATGTAAACAGACTGAAAATCTGACACCATACGACAATACAGTCCACTGTGTAGTGTGTAGTGCTTGTGAAGTATACGAAAGTTGTTTCTAACTCAAGACTCCTGGACAGATCACATGATGGTCATTGATCAAGAAACCTGCTCTGAACATGGGGTTACCGTACATGTCTCTAAATTCTGAACAATCAACATCAGCAGACTGAAAATATATGACAGGATCGACCACCATACAGTCTGGCGGCCGAACCCACTGCATCGTGGGCGGGCTGAGGTACACCGACGCGCAGCAAATGGCGGCCTCATCGCGCACACGCCCGTGCCCAGCGGTTGCGGCTTCAGCGGCAGCGAGGCACATCCCCTGCACATACACACATCGCGGCGGCGTGCCCGTTGCCAAGAAAACCTAGGTGCCGCAGACGACGACGGACGTCGATGTGAGGCAGAACCGGCGGCCAAGATAACCTAGGGGACGCCGGGGGCCAAGAAAATCTACTACAGCTCACCGGAGGTCAAGAAAACCTAGCAGCTCATGGGAGGTGAGGGAAGGAGAGAAGAGGGGCGGGGAGTAGGTGGGCTCACCGGAGAAAAGGCCCTCCCGTACGCGGAGGAGGCGTCTGTGGCGGCGTCCGAGGAGAGCGTCCTCACCGTCGCCTCCAGTCTGCGCCGCCCGCCTCGCTCCAGACTCCAGAGAAACTTCCCGGAAGAAACGCGAGGGGTCCCCTCGCGCGTGAGATAGACGGTGCGTGTAGGTGTTTGGGCTGGGATTTTCGGGGATGGATCGGGAAGAAACCCGAAGACACACGCGAGGTAAACGGGCTTCCGGGGAAGTTTAGGGATTTGCGGGTGGGCCGGGAAATTCCCTCGCGAACCCGGGAAATACCGGCGGAGTAAACAAGGCCTTACATGGGAAGCTTGTTTTGTCAGGCCGGTCGGCTGTTCTTCAGCTAGCTGGCTGTTCGTCTCGACAAGCAATCGGCGGCGATTTGTCGTGCAAAGCCGCGTGATGACTTAATCTTTTATTTTCAGGTAAACATCATTGACTTAGCTACGTTTACGAGTGAATCACCGACGTTTTGTTCGTCTCTTGACAAAATAACTTGTTTTCTTGGACAGAGAAAAAAAATTGAATTTCGGAACTGCGTGTGCACGGTTGCTGCGTGCGTTTGACGGGCTGCAGATATAGGAACCAGCAACTGCCCAACCTAGATCAAGCTGCATGAATGAATTGGCCTGCTAGCCCAGTTTAACGGGAGTTGCTATTTGCCGCCTAAAGCAATTACGGGGGCGATCTACGAGGCAAATTTTTCTAGTAATTTCCTTTTATTTTACTTTTATTTCTTTCTGTTTTCTTAATTCTTAATTATTCCGGTTTTGTAGTATTTATTTATTATGAAAAGTCAGTTCAATTGTGTAAACGAATTTGTACCTGTGAACATTTTGAAAATCTCATGAACATTTTTTATTAGAGCACCCTATAGTTCGTTAAATTTTATTTTCCATCTACTCCCTCCGATCCATATTAGTGGGCATAGCTTTTTCTAAATTCATATATCTAGTTAAGTATTTAGACTAGATACATGTGTATCTAGACAAAGTTGTGCCCACTAATATGGATCGGAGCTAGTACTAAAATCTCTACTTCCCGTCGTGGCATGTTCGGAACCGTGCGAATCATGGAGACCCTTTACAGTTACACGCTCGTCCCGTGTCCTTGGAGACGTGCAGAGATTCACCCATCTGCCTGCGTTCGCAATGCATGGGTTGGCTCTTTATCAAAAAAAAAAAAAAATTGATCCAAAAATGCATGGGTTGGCTATCAGAGGGTGCCACCGCCGACACGGCATCCGTGCCTCATATGCCGGACGAGATTCAAAGCAATATATGAAAAATCTGCAGAAAATTGAAACCTTTTACTACGCGAGGAGATCCACTGATCATATATGCCGGGCAGTGGAATGCAATGCACGATTTGACCGTCAGAGCGGCATCATCCAGTTGAAATGTGGGGCTGCATCGATTGAATATGCAACATTAGGATGACTCCAACGGGCGACCCAAACAGACACCGATTTTGTCCAGATTTGTCCGTTTGGGTCGCGGTCCGGGCAGTGCGGACTCGAGCGGACAGCCCTGTCTGGCCAGTGCCCCCAACGGTGCGACGCATCCCAAGCGGACAGCAGCAAAGAAAAAAAATCACGAAGAACAGCAACACGAATTAGCTAGCAGCAAGACAAGAAATGCAGGCGACCGGAACAAAGAAGAGCAAGATCCAGAACAAGAACTACGATTATTTGCCAAGATACAAACTAGTATACAAATACTAGTACTGGTCGTAGAAGAACTTGATCTTGGCCAGCACCAGGAACCCGTCTGCCAACCCCATCAGCACGAACTGCGGCAGCAGCACGAAGATGGTGAGTGGCAGCGGCATGCCCGTCGCGTCCAGCCCGTGCCTCCGCGCGTAGCTCAGTCGCCGGCTCTCGATGACCGACGTCGTCGCCATCGTCAGCACCTGGACCGCCAGCCCGAAGCAGACCCGTGCAGCATGGGAAGCAGGCCATCTCCCGATCCAACCACAGCAAATCCGCAGCCGGGGGGAAATCCAGGGAGCCGCTCTGCCACCTGCCTTGTCGAGGAAGAGCAGTCGGGCAGCACACCGACCGGACGCCGTCGGGTGGGCGTCGCGACCAGAGCCCCACGCGCCGCCTCCGCGAGCTGGATCTCGTCTGAGCAAAGCAGAGCAGCCCGCGAGCGTACCGCACGCCGCTGGAAGGCACCGAGGCCAGCTCGCCGCGAACGGGAGGCCGTCCTCCGCGTCGCCGGGGGGATCATCAGGCGGGCTCTCTGGACCGCGAGCTGGAGGCGAGGTCGACGCCGTCCTCCGCCGCGCGCCGTCGGCGCCAGGCGCGACCAAGGAGAGCTCCCAGCCATGGCGTGCAGTGACGCTGTGCCGCTCGTGCTTGCTCGGTGGGGTGGGGAATTTTCCAGGATAGAGGAGAGAGAAGAAGTGGAGACCGTGGGGTTTGTTTGACTGCTAGGTGGGCCAAGCCATGTGTGGAGGGGGCAGAGACGGACAACAGCGGACGCATCAGGACGCGCGGACGCGTCCGTCCCGACGCATCGGTGACCCAAATTTGGCCAGGAATGCGTCGCGGCGGACCAAAAAAAACGGACCGCGGTCCGTTTGCGTCGCCCCGTTGCGTCGTATTTTTAGCCCCCACGGACAGGAACGGAGGCGCGCGGACTCGATGCGTCGCCCCGTTGGAGTCATCCTTACAGGAAACTGCATATTTACCAACCAAATGTTTGGACATCACGCCATTGATATCGATTCTTTGGAACGTTTAATCCCGGTTGTTCTTCAAATCTTTCAAAGCTTGCACCGGGTGTAGCTACATATGGTCCTTGACAGTTTTTTCACTATGTTATAATAAGAAAAACTTGCTGCTAGAACACTGTATTTCGTGGTGCACCGCCGATTATACAATATAACCTGTGTTTGACGATATTCTTTAGATACGAGTAGCTGGTAGTGGTACTAGTCAAACTGATATGTTGTAGAATCCTCTACCAAGGATTAGGGATGTTAAAATGGACACATACATATACGTACTATAACCCATCTACCCTTCAAAGTGTATTCCTTGTAAGATGTACTTTGTCTTTTGCTTTGTTTTTGTTTAGTAACAAACAAAATTAAAAAGAAAGGTCGTGGTACATCCAAATTAAGTCTTTAGATGAACTAATACAAATAGAAAATAAATATGGTTCAACTTAGCACACATCTATATTTATATTGTTGTAATGAAGCTCTTTTGATTCATTTTTAGTTGCACAATTACATAATTAGTTTACTGAGTACACTATAAAACATACATTTTAAACTTATGTGGAAATCTATATCATCCAAAAGCGACACCATTAATATAAAGATTTATACAAAATAAAAATGTTTAGTATAAATATAACTCATGTCGAGGGCCGACGACTAGAGGGGCTGTGCCGTGGCTAACGACGTGGGCAGTAGCTCTGTCTGTATCGTAGACAACACATGGGAAAAGAAAGAAGGTGTGATGGGGTCCATCGCATGGAAAGAAGGACTGAATCTAAACAAAAATTTATTTATTTTTTATTTGCATATATGAAAACTCAATAATTTAAATGAGTGTTGAGATAATTAAAATTAAAACTAATTCCAATTTAATGTGCAATTCTGATGCTACAAATATTTCAATACCAACCGAATTTACCAAAGTTTCATCATTTAAATTTTGAACCCCACTCTTTGTCCTATTTTCAACAATGAGACCATTTGCGCGTTGTAATATTCAATAAATTTAAAACTGGACCTGTATGTGCACACACCCAATAAGAAAGACAAAAATACAGTAATATACAATGAGTATTTAAAACCCATATAAAACCAGACTAAGGCGGCGTGAAGGGCTGATCCAGAGACTAAAACACTATCCATGCAATTTAAACACTTTATTGGTTGTCTACTCCACTTGAGTACATATTTTCATAACCAACTTCGGGTGCTCCATGTCACACCCCGAGACCCGGCCCGAGAGAATGACAGCCGCCGCGCGCATATAGACCCGAAAGTCTATACACGTGCAAGGCTTAGAAAAGCAGGATAAAACCAGCCAGTGGATCTCAAGAACCTCATTTACTCAAATTTACAAGATTATTTACATTTATAAAGAATAAAATGGTTCTCTAGGGTCTTCCCACCCACTGGTCTAGCCTACTTCTTGGATACAACGTCGTCTTCCGCTTTGCACTCTGATAAACTTGTCGACTGCAGCTAAAAACAAAGGAGATAAAGGTGAGTACAAACAAGTCGTACTCAGCAAGTAAATACTTTACTAGACAACAAAGATCAGAGTATGAAATACAGTAAGAGACAACTTTACTCTGTATTTAAAGGAATTAGCAAGATATCAATGGACAAGATAAATAAAATATGAGCGAAGGATTTAAATGAATAAATCATTCACTGAGGGAATAGTTAAGGATGGTGAACGACCATGTATCGGTATCACACATGATAGCAAGGTTCCCTACCCAGGACTCACAGGGGTGAATATTCACGCTTTTACACTATTAAGAGGGTACTCCGACATCAGCAGTCTGGACCAGCACCACACCAAGTGCCAGTCGAGCAGAGCTCTTTTGCCTGCTCAGACAACGGACACCCTCTAATCATGTCGATCGCTTCTACGGATCCATCACCGACACTTTCCATTCAAGGGCCGCCCCTCACGGAGAACTCAGACTGTCCCATACCTGAACTGTGACTGATACAATATGTTTGCCGTCGTGACACCAATAGTTAGAGAGATCAAGATATCCAAACGGATCAACAGAATTGCTGGATGCTCAGCCAATAAAATATATGCTCATGCCTCCACACAAGCCTGACAGATCATCTCGATTCAATCAAGAATGAGAGAACACGTGTCTCTCCAATACCACAATGATCAATAAAGAGATCAACGAGAATAATGCATGCAGAAGTACGTCGGTAGCAACGTCGCGATACGTCGGTAGCATCGTCGCGATACATCGGTAGCATCGTCGGCTCATCGGTAGCAACGTCGTGATACGTCGGTAGCATCCGCTCTTAGGATTGCCGGATATCGTCCGTAGCATCATTGGCTCGTCACGTCAGTAACAACGTCGCGCTCCACTGGTAGCAGCGTCGCGTGCCGTCGGTTGCAACATCACGCGTCTGTAGCATTATCGGCTCATCGATAGCAATGTCATGCGCCGTTGACCACGAGCCGTCGGTAGCATTGCCGCCATGGATTAAAAGCTCTAGAAAATCTGTGCTACAAACTTTAGGTGGATTTGCAACGGAAGGAGAAGAATTTTGAACAAAAATTTTGCTGCAATGTTCTACAGATTTGCATCAACAGGGAAAGTTTTTTCTACAAATCTTATAAACATTTGCACCACATAAAAAAATGCATTTGTGAAGAAAAAGTTGCTAAAATCCTTTTTGGGCCTGAAATTGGGCCAGATTCTCTTTATTTCTACTAGGGCCAAACCGTAGCTAGCTACAGATCGATCAATCCCAGTCGGCCAGTCGAGTCGTCTCCTTCGAAATCACTAGAAAAAGGGTTCCCTTTGCGAAGGGAACCCAACGAACCGTGGCGTAATGACAAGTGTCAGCTTCTCCCTTCACGCGGTATCCACTGGGTGCTTAAATATGTGACAAGTGGCAGCACGAGAGAGTTTTTGTGGGATTTCTGCTTCTCCGTGCGGAGGGTTGTATGTGCATTTATTTTGAGATTTGTTTTTAAAAAATGAAATATCTTTAGAACCGTTTATCCAAATTACGAACCGTTTTCACTTTTGAGCTCCTCGTGTCGAGATCTTCAAAAATAGATCCCATGTTGATAGGTTTCGACGAACTTTTTTTTTGTACTTCCGGTTATGTATAGTTGTACAACCTGTTATGTGTAGTTGTACTCCAACTTCTTTGTACTTTGTACTTCCTGTTTTCTATACTTTTGTATGATGAGAGAGAAGGGATAGTGAGGTGGGAGGCCAGCTTTTTCCCTTTTATTTTTCTAAATCGAATTTTTGAAATGAAATATCTGAGAACCTGATGCATGTAAAATGCATACATGAACTTTGCAGTTTAATTGCTTATATTCCAATCATATTTGCATCATATAAGGGTTATACCAATGTTTTATAATGATTTTGGGAATACTTCATAGTTTTCCCATTTATTTGGAATTAACCCTGTTTTTCCAGAAAACGTCTTTTTTAGTGTTTCAGACTTTCCGGGAGCTTCGGGACTTCAAAAAGGGCAAGGTCAAAGAGCACGGTTCAGAATTTTCGAGACGAACGCAATGGGCTTAAATTGAAGACCAGAAGCCCAACAGGCTGGAAATGGGAGGGTCCCACGCGGCCTAAAGTACATGGCCGCGTGGGCCCAGCTCGTTCCCCCTCGGAGCTCCGTTGCCGTCGATTTTTCTTCCCCGACTTCGTCTTGACCTAAAAACGCCTATAAAAAAGGTCCCATGACGTTTCACGAAAGGAGGGGGCGAGAAACACGAACCACGAAACAGAGAGACAGAAGGCTGCCGCCGGAGAAGATCGGAGGGGGGAAACGCCGCCGGAATCGCCTCCGGAGGGCTCCACCCCCCTCCGGCGTGTTCATCATCAACATCTTCATCGCCGTTGCTGCCTCAAATAATGAGGAGGGAGTAGTTCTTCATCAGGGCTGAGGGCTCTACCGGTAGCTATGTGGTTCATCTCTCTCTCCCATGATGTGATCTTTATGTGATCATGAGCTTTGTAATCTAATTGAATTCATGGATGTTTCTCCTTCATTATTTGTGCTACTCAAGTGGTTTTATTAATGTAATTTCCGGAGTCACCTTTGTCCCATGGTGTGAAGTTGACAGTGTGCGCACCGTGTGTGACTCTTAGGCTAAAGGTTACAGAAATACTTACCATGAGTTATTCTTTGTGTTGGATGTCACTATAAAATTGTGGTGTTTGTTTAGTACTATTTTGGGGCACTCATAGTGACCTTGGGGTTCCCTAGATGTGGAAGACAGACTTTAAGGTGTGCTTTTGTAGCCCTACACGATGGTCTTGGTGTTCTATGATATTGTGGTGTTTGTTCACTCAGACTTTAAGGTGTGCTCTTGTAGCCCTACGCAGTAGATTGGTATTTCTATCCAACGGGAGAATAGTTCAGAGTAGCAAAGTGAAGAGGAAATATCTATGTATTCAATTGTTGGGAGTGTCCACTAGTGAAAGTATGATCCCTAGGCCTTATTTCCAAGCATCCTAGAAAACCTTTGTCTTGTCCTCTTGCATTGAAGAGGATTGGGACACTTCCACATTCTTGCCTTGTTACATCAAACTTCAATCCATTAAATCAACCACCTTGTTCCTTAAACTTGTTTAGTGCATAATCAACTAAAACTTGTGACACTTTAGTTGTAGGGAATAGATAACTTTTCCTTCTTGCTCCTGCGGATCGATACCTTACTTCCACATTGAGAGGTGCTACAGTGATCCCTTGCTCTTGGGGGTTATCAAGTACTTTTCTGGCGCCGTTGCCGGGGAGCGTAGCGCTTAAGTTTCTATTCTTGTGTGCACTAGACTAAGCTTGGGGAGGTCTCTTTAACTTGTTTTATATCTTGCAACCATCTAAGCTTGGGGAGGTTCCTTTAAACTTGTTTGGTTGTAAGTTCCTCATTACTTTTGCTATGGGTTTTCTGTTTGATTATACACCTGAGGAACTTGCAACATTTACACTTGAGGAACTTGAAATATTACAAGAAGCTGATGATTTCTTTTCTCGAGCAGATGCTATTAAACGTAAAAAGTTAACTCTTGCTGCCATGGAAAGAACTAATATTTTGCAGGAAGAAGATGACAAAAGCTTAAGCTTGGGGATGCCCGTGCTACCCCAAGAAGATGATGAAAAGGATGAACAACTAGAGAATGAAGAGGGGAAAAATTATTTTGATGATACTATGCCTCCAATATATGATGATTATAATCATTGTGATATTTTCAGTCCACCTACTATTGAGGATAAAATTTATGTTGATTATAATATGCCTCCTATATATGATGTTTACAATGATGATTATGATGTTTTCAGTCCATCTACTATTGAGGATAAAATTCACTATGATTATTCTATGCCTCCAATTTATGATGATTACAATGATGGATGTGCTAGTTTTACTCCCACTATTACTAATGAAATTGATTATGCTTGTGTGGAGAGTAATAGTACTGTTATGCTTATGGATCATGATAATAATGCTTTATGTGATAGCTATATTGTTGATTTTATTCATGATGCCGCTGAAAATTTTTTGAGAGAGGAAAGTATGGTTATAGAAATCTTCACGTTACTAAATTTATCCTCTTTATGATGAAGGTTTTGGCCTTTCTCTTGATTTGCTTTTATTTGTTGGGTACTTTAAAACCTACTGGTCCTTATGAGAGAGGGAGACACGGTTTCATATATCTCAATAATATTAAGTCTCCTCTTTTTGTTGAAAATTTTGAAGTTGCACTTGCTTTGCCTTCCTATGCTAGTCACTTTGTGCTTTATTGATTTATTTTCTTACAAGATCCCAATGCATAGGAAGTGGGTTAGACTTAAATGTGTTTGATATTTGCTTCTTGATGCTCTTTTATATTCAACTCTTATTCCTATGGGAGCATCATTAAAACTATCAAGCCTAGCTATATGGCTATAAAGAAAGCGCTTTGCGGGAGGCAACCCGGTTATTTTTGTGTGTGATTTTTCTTTGTGTCCTCTTGCTGTAACAAGAGATTTTGTGTCTAGTTAGTTTCTGGAGTTTTAATAAAGTGCCAAGTTTTACCCATTTTGGTCTTGAAAAGTTGCTTATAGCGTTCGGAGATTTTATTCCTGCACGAATCAGTGCACGGTATGATTTTTAATTCTTATTCTGTAACTCCGAATGAGCTCATATTTGAACTGTAGTTGCAACTTTTCATCCTCTGTATGCATGAATTTTTTCGGAATTTTTCGAGAAAGTTTGGTAGGGTAGAAAAATACGTTTTGCTGCTGCTGTTTTTCTGGACAGATTCTGTCCCATTTTGTTTGATGCATGCTTTGAGCTTTTAAGTTGAATCTTTTTGATCCAATTGAGTTTATGAGTAGGCATACAACATTATACACTTTCTGGACATTCATATGAATTTTTGTTCAAGGATTATATGCAGCAAGAACCTATTTGTTTATCACTATTAATGCACCCCACAGAAAAGAGATGGGAGAAACGGTGTTTTGAAGTTTTTTCACAGGGATTGGAGGAGATGCACCAAGAGCTATCCAAGGATGGTGAAGACCATAAGCTTGGGGATGTGAAGACAACCCCGCTGGACCTACACACTCTCGGTTTGCACACGTCCAACTTCTGTTTTTCGATCGAAACACTTTATCGCATAAACTTGGAGCGTCGTTTTTTGTTTTTGTTTGAGTCTTGAGAGACCACCACACTATCAATTATATATGAGAGAGCTACTGGAAATATGGGTTGAAATATGTTGGATGCTTTTATAAGATTGGGAAAAGGGATGTTTGACTTGATTTTTAATGATACATATAGTTGCATGATTCATGAGCTTGTTTATGAGTAATAGTTTGCAAATTCTTTTTGTAGAGCTATCACTTATTCATGTTTTGGTGCTGATTGTTATTTTACTTGGTTTAACATGGATTAGTTAGTTCTATGGACACTCATGCATGCATCTAGATGGTCAACTTTCTCCCTTTTGCTAGCCCAAAAACTCCAACAAGCAAAAACTTGTTTCCAACACCTTCAACCAAAGTTATTCCAGTGAGTCCACCATATCTACCTATTGGCTTTATGCTATTCCGAGTATGTTTAACATGTTGTTTGTGTTATCTTACCTCTGAATGAAAATGTTTATGTTATTGATTGCAATGGAAAAAAATTGGTTATATAGCTCTCACGAACTTGATGCACAATGTTCTTTTATTTGCATAATAAAACTTGACCCATTGTGATTAAGATTATGATGTTTGTGGCTTGATGAATGTTTTGGGTTGGAAGTTAGCCCATATGTGCTGTCACATGGCAAGCTTTCAACACGCTCTTCATCTCATTTAGTTGATATCATGTGCTTTTGTCTATGGATGCTTATCATGTTGAAATAAATGTGGAAATAGAGTGAGTTTAAATGAGTTTGTGTAAATGGTTAGAGAGACGCCTGGGCCGCTAATCTAAGCCATGCATCATTCATGGTGGAAATTTACTTACATACTATGGTGAACCTTCTGTGATACACCTTGCAATAAAAAACTATTCCAAATGGTAAATAAAAAGGGTGTTGAGATTGTTCATTTTGTTTGTTTGTCTTGTCATTTTGATATGGGCTTGTTCCATATCTTGGGACAAGAGGTACCCCAGTTGACGCTCTTGATGATACTATTATGCTTACAATGATATTTAATTGAACTTGCTTTGTTTCCCAAGTTGAGTAACACATGGTGTAAGTACTTGTATTCAAGGGGCATGAGACATTCAACCCATTCTTTATCAAGCACACTACTCATATTTGCTTTCACTTTAACCTTAATCATTCAAGATGCTATGATAGGGGCAATGAGAGCTTGACACCAATGAATACCTTATTGCAATCATTAACTTAAGTAGAAGAGTTTGGAAGTTGGATGAAACTTATGCATGCTTTACCTCTACTCACATATACATCTTTCCAAAGTGTACACCTATCATATTCAGATTTTCATCTACACTCTATGACCATTGTAGGATGTTCTACTTATCATTATGCATACATGTGTTCCATATTACTTGCTACTATGTTACACTTTGTGAACTATCAATGAACATCCTTGTCTTGAATACTTGATATCACTTCATAAACTATTTGCATATTGCTACTCCTTTGAAGAATGAATCATTTGACTATATGTAGCAATAGTAATCATCTTTGATATTCATTGTTAAGTATTAAATTGCAAAGTCCATGTTAGTTTTATCATCTTCATACTCGAGGACGAGCATGGATTAAGCTTGGGGATGTTGATGCATGTAAAATGCATACATGAACTTTGCACTTTAATTGCTTATATTCCAATCATATTTGCATCATATAAGGGTTATATCAATGTTTTATAATGATTTTGGGAATACTTCATAGTTTTCCCATTTATTTGGAATTAACCCTGTTTTTCCAGAAAACGTCTTTTTTAGTGTTTCAGACTTTCCGGGAGCTTCGGGACTCCAAAAAGGGCAAGGTCAAAGAGCACGGTTCAGAATTTTCGAGACGAACGCAATGGGCTTAAATTGAAGACCAGAAGCCCAACAGGCTGGAAATGGGAGGGTCCCACGCGGCCTAAAGTACATGGCCGCGTGGGCCCAGCTCGTTTCCCCTCGGAGCTCCGTTGCCGTCGATTTTTCTTCCACCGACTCGTCTTGACCTAAAAACGCCTATAAAAAAGGTCCCCTGGCGTTTCGCGAAAGGAGGCGGCGGAGAAACACAAACCACGAAACAGAGAGACAGAAGGCTGCCGCCGGAGAAGATCGGAGGGGGGAAACGCCGCCGGAATCGCCTCCGGAGGGCTCCACCCCCCTCCGGCGTGTTCATCATCAACATCTTCATCGCCGTTGCTGCCTCCCATGATGAGGAGGGAGTAGTTCTTCATCGGGGCTGAGGGCTCTACCGGTAGCTATGTGGTTCATCTCTCTCTCCCATGATGTGATCTTTATGTGATCATGAGCTTTGTAATCTAATTGAATTCATGGATGTTTCTCCTTCATTGTTTGTGCTACTCAAGTGGTTTTATTAATGTAATTTCCGGAGTCACCTTTGTCCCATGGTGTGAAGTTGACAGTGTGCGCACCGTGTGTGACTCTTAGGCTAAAGGTTACAGAAATACTTACCATGAGTTATTCTTTGTGTTGGATGTCACTATAAAATTGTGGTGTTTGTTTAGTACTATTTTGGGGCACTCATAGTGACCTTGGGGTTCCCTAGATGTGGAAGACAGACTTTAAGGTGTGCTTTTGTAGCCCTACACGATGGTCTTGGTGTTCTATGATATTGTGGTGTTTGTTCACTCAGACTTTAAGGTGTGCTCTTGTAGCCCTACGCAGTAGATTGGTATTTCTATCCAACGGGAGAATAGTTCAGAGTAGCAAAGTGAAGAGGAAATATCTATGTATTCAATTGTTGGGAGTGTCCACTAGTGAAAGTATGATCCCTAGGCCTTATTTCCAAGCATCCTAGAAAACCTTTGTCTTGTCCTCTTGCATTGAAGAGGATTGGGACACTTCCACATTCTTGCCTTGTTACATCAAACTTCCATCCATTAAATCAACCACCTTGTTCCTTAAACTTGTTTAGTGCATAATCAACTAAAACTTGTGACACTTTAGTTGTAGGGAATAGATAACTTTTCCTTCTTGCTCCTGCGGATCGATACCTTACTTCCACATTGAGAGGTGCTACAGTGATCCCTTACTCTTGGGGGTTATCAGAACCGTTTATCCAAATTACGAACCGTTTTCACTTTTGAACTCCTCGCGTCGAGATCTTCAAAACTAGATCCCATGTTGATAGGTTTCGACGAACTTTTTTTTTGTACAACCTGTTATGCGTAGTTGTACAACCTGTGTCTGTGTAGTTGTACAACATGTGTCTGTACAAACTGTGTCCGCGTAGTTGTACAACATGTGCCTGTATAGTTGTACAATCTGTGTCTGTACAACATGTGTCTGTCTAGTTGTACAATCTGTGTCTGTACAACCTGTGTCTGTCTAGTTGTATAACATGTGTTATGTAGTTGTACAATCTGTGTCTGTACAACATGTGTATGTCTAGTTGTACAATACGTATATTTTTAGTTGTACAACATGTGTCTGTACAAACTGTGTCTGTCTAGTTATAAAATATGTGTTATTTAGTTGTACAACATGTGTACGTGTAGTTGTACAACCTGTTAGTTGTACAATATGTGTCTTTTTATTTGTACAACTTGATTTGTGTAGTTGTACAATCTATTAGTTGTATAACTATTTGTGTGCATTGCACTGTACATATCAGTTCGTTTTAATTCCCGTACCGTGCGGACAGGAGCAGCTCATGCAAAAGAAGAAGAAAAGAGCAACTTTTGTACATATGTTCAACGGCTCTGTACATCTCGGCCGGCCGGTCCGACGTACATGCCGTACGTACACGCGGGGCTTACTGGCAGGACTCGTACAGACGATGTACAAGCAAACCAAGCAAGCGATCAGGATTGTACAAGCAAAGCAAGCAATCGATCGGGCCTTGTACATCCACGCGCGCGAGGACCACCAGCGCCACCTGCTTCCAAGGGGGCTTCGCTCTGCGCGCGACCGCGACCAGCGCGTTATGTGCCCGCGCCGTGACGAAATTTGCTTTCTCCGTGCAATCAACACGTGGCGTCTTGTCAGCTCGCATGCGCAGAAAAAGTGACCTTTCTAAAGAGAACCCTTTTGCTAGTGGTACCCCGTCTCCTTCCTCCTCTCATCCCCTGTGAGGTTGTGACTGAAGCCCTTGTCGAGCCTGTCCGTCCGACGGGAAGCAATCCGGCGAGGTGGCTACCTCCGACGCTCCAAGGATGGCCTCCGGCTGCACCGATGGGGGCGAGCTTCCCACGAATCAGGGCGCATCCGGAGCTGCGCAGACGGAGAGCGTGGATGGGAGCACGTGTGGGGAAGACGAATGGAGAAGTTGGTGGGCGCGGAGAAGAAGCCGGGGCGGCGCATCGACCAGAGAGGAGCAGGAGGCGTACGGGGGTGGCGAACTCGCCGGGGAGGCGCCCGGGGACGGCGACCTCGCCGTGGAGGCGCGCGGGGCGGCGGCCTTGCCATGGAGGCGCCCGAGGTAGGCAACCTCGCCGGGGAGGAGTGCGGCGAGCCGGGGGATGGAGCTGGGCGGCGCTCCCGGTAGGAGGAGCAGGGGCAGGAGCCGGGCGGCTCACGTCGGCGTGGTTGGAGGTAGTCTCGAGAGGAAGAAACGAATTAAGGAACGGTGGAGGAAGTGAATCGGGGTGGGGATAAGGTTGTAGTGGACCCGTCGCTGTCCCGGACACGCGTCGCGCGGACGAGGCGGAGGATCGCAGCGGGTCGATACCCCGGATGATTTGAAGGTTTTTCCTTATACTAGCAAAATGCCCGTGCGTTGCTACGGGTTAATTTTTATCGACTAATGATTTCATCATCACTGTCATACTATGAACAAGAAATAACACTTACAAAATCAAAGGAAACAGATTTATGGAATGTGATCACTAAACCTGAGCAAGTGCCTGAAGAAATATCCAAGGATCTTACGAATAGAAGTACCTACCATTTTCATCTTATTATCAATAAAAATGTAACTCATTTACACAATCATAGTATACAAAGTAGTAGTCTGACCGCAACTGTTTGAAAACATTTATGTATCAATAAAATTGGACGGCTGAGAGATAGAAAGATTAATAGATGCAAAAAGTAATATGGGTGAAAAGAAGTGAGGAAAAGAAAAGAAGTTGTCCAACCATGGAAGAAACCAGAGGTTGGACGGGGGAAGCTGTAATTAGATGCTGGCTCAGTCGACCACCAAGTTTCTGCCGTTAGTCAAATCTGGTTTCTTAGGCCTTTGTCCAAGCTTACTGCCTATTCGACTAAAGTGTAGTTGTTAAACATTTTTTTTATTCAGGGCTTTCTGAAATGAAATGAATATTGGGACTCGCAGTGGTACTTAGTAGTATGATTTAATATGAGATTGGTACATGAAAGAACAAGCATTAAGAGTCATGTGTGTGTGTGATTGTGTATTCACCTGATTGGATTCAGGTTTTGCCAAATTAGTTCCGTTGATATGCAAAGGGAAATTACCACATAAGAGCAGTCCAAATCTACTCTGATACCGTCGGCTTGGGAAGTTATTCCTCGAAACAGGCTTTCGCCCCGCTTTATAAATAAAGCAACATGCCAAGCAAGTCCAAACACAGTTACAAACATAAGAGCGGAAAGGCCGCTTGCTGGGGGCGCAGCACAAGTAAGCCCACATGAAATAAGCAAGAAAGAAGTGTGGGGGGGGGGGGGGGGGGGTGTGAGAGATACATCAAGAAAGACAGAGAGAGCGAACAAACTAAGCCCCTCGGCGCTAGCTGGAAGAAGACGAGGAGATGCGCCGAGCGGTCTCCACAAGTCTAGTGATCATGCGTCCAGCTGTCCCCTGTCCCGCTGCCTAGACAACGGGTGCCACTGCTGCAAGAAAGCCAGAAGTTTAAACATCGAGTCAGAAGCACGTCGGAGAAAAATCCGCTCGATCACCATCTTATTGCGAATCGTCCACAGGGTCCACATCAACGCGGCAAACACCAACCAGAAGAGGCGTCGCCTCTCCCCGGTACGGTTCGCCTGGATTTCTAGGAACTCGCCAAGGTCTGAGGCCTGCCAAGCAGGCCCCAGCGCCTCGTGGACGAAGTTCCATAGAAACCTGGCAGCGGGGCAGGTGAAAAGGATATGGGTTCCCGTCTCGGGGATCCCACACATGGGGCAGAGCCCATCACCCGGCCCCTGTCGCTTGCGAACCTCCACCCCTGAGGGGAGGCGGTCCCTAAGAAGCTGCCACACGAAGATTTTGATTTTTAACGGTATGGGGGACTTCCAGAGTGGGGAGGTCCAAGCTCTAACTGGGGTACTAAAGAGACTCCGATATGCCGACTTTACAGAGAACGTCCCAGACGGTGTCAGGTGCCATGACACGAGGTCACGACCGCCTGGCAGCGACTCAGGAAGCAAACTCCGTAACTCCGTCCAAGCTGCAGCCTCGGCAATACCGAATGTTCGTCGGAACGAGATGTTCCAAGTCCCATTGGGTATTGCCGAAGCCACAAGCTGCATCGGGTCCGCGCTGATAGCAAAAAGAGCAGGGAACCTATGCTGTAGCGGGCTCCCATCGAGCCACGGGTCCAGCCAAAAGAGGGTGTCCTCTCCATTACCAATGGAGAAGCGGACACCCTTCCTAATCTCATGCTTGATGGATTGGATAGATCGCCAAAATTGGGATCCATCCTGGCGGTCACAAGAAAAGAGGGGGCGACCCTGCAGATATTTCGCTTTGATTAACTGCAGCCATAGTCCCCCCTCCTCTCTAAGTATCCGCCATACCCATCGTAGCATGAGCGCAACGTTCATCTTACGGGAGGAAATGATACCAATGCCCCCCATGTCTTTGGGGGTGCACACATCCGCCCATTTGACCATGTGGTACTTCTGACGCCCATTGGCCGCCTGCCAGAAGAAGCGTGAGAGATCCCTGTCAAATGAGACGTGCGTGCCTTCTGGGAGTATATAAACTCCCATCAGGAACATCGGTAGACTAGAGAGACAGGCGTCAATCAGGACAGTCTTGCTCGCCTTAGAGGTGAACCGCCCTTGCCAAGGCTCCGCCTTGGCTTTGACACGCTGGGTGACCGGTTCTAGGTCCTTAATAAGGATCCTAGAATCACTAATGGGCGTCCCCAGGTAAGTAACAGGGAAGGTAGACAACTTGCAATTTAGTTTGTCCGCTATCCGCTGTCGCTCATCAGGGGAGTATCCCATGATCATGACTTCGCTCTTGTCGAAGTTAATCTTGAGGCCCGACATGGCCTCAAAGCAGAGGAGAAGGAACTTGAGATTAATAATGTCAAGCTCCGAACCCTCCACCATGATCATGGTATCGTCCGCATACTGGAGGTGGGTGATCCCACCTCCAGGAATAAGGTGCCCTACCACACCAGAGATGTGACCGGCCGTCTTGGCTTTGTCCAAGATGGCCGCCAGGGCGTCACCAGCGAGGTCAAAAAGAAGGGGGGAAATTGGATCCCCTTGCCTCACCCCACGCGAAGACCTAAAGTAAGGGCCAATGTCTCCATTAATGTTTATGGCCGTGTTCCCGGACATGACAATCTGCATAATCCACGATATGAAGCGTCGTCAAACCCACGACGCTCGAGGACCTGGCGTAGAAAAGCCCAGTCCAAACGATCATATGCCTTCTGGAAATCTAGCTTAAGAAAGACACCTTTAAGGTGTCTCGTCTTGACTTCATGAACAACCTCATGAAGAGCCAGAATCCCATCATGGATAAATCGTCCCTTGAGAAAGGCGAACTGATGTGGGTGAGCCAGGCGCTCCACAACTGGCGCCAAGCGTGTTGCACACACTTTGGCGAGCAGACGCATGATGACATTGATCACCGTGATCGGCCTAAACTGACGAACATCCGTGGCCCCTACAACTTTAGGAATTAGGGTAATCACCCCAAAATTAAGGCGGGACATAACCAGTGTCCCAGTATAGAACTCCTGGAACATCGGCATAATCACCGCCTCAATATACTCCCAGAACTTCTGGAAGAAGGATACAGGGAGACCATCCGGCCCTGGGGCCGAATTGGTTTTCATCCCCATAATGGCCCGGCGCACCTCCTCGGGACTGAATGGGAGAGTAAGCTCCCTATTCTCGTCATCCGAGACTAAGGCCCCTAAGGGCCAGAAGTGCGCGGCCAAAGCCACTCCCGTGCGGGGACCCTCCGTAAATAACTCCTTATAGAAGGAGTATATATGGTCGGAAAGGTCCTGGGCCTCCTCTAATAGGAGGCCATCCGCCCATAAGCAAGGGATAGAGCACCTACGACGGCGACCATTAGCAATGGCATGGAAGTATGCTGTATTAGCATCTCCACGAAGAATCCAATTCTGGCGACTACGCTGTCGCCAGAATATCTCCTCGCCTTTGTAGATCTCCATCAAGGAGTTCTCCAAAGCATACCGCTCCAACCATCCATCCGCGGACAAGCCTGTCGAGTCAGCCGCCATATCAAGCGTCTGAATCTGGGCGAGGATGTCCGCCTTATTCTTACGCACCTCCGCGCCTAAATTCGCGCCCCACCCCCGCATAAATTGGCGCACGACCTTAGCACAGTGGTGCCAAATGTCAACCGCATTATAGGCGCGGGGGGGAGTCGCGACCGCCAAGTCCCACTTTTGGCGAACCGCTTCCACAAATCCCGGCTGACCAAGCCAGAACTCCTCAAAGTGGAAGCGGTTCGACCTCGGCGGGGCCCCCCTCCAGACGAGAGGAGGAGGGGGGAATGGTCTGAGCCAATCCTAGTAACCGCACGAAGCGAGCACAGAGGAAAGGCAACTTCCCATTCCACCGACACTAATACCCGGTCAAGCACACTCCGGATCGGGACGGCCTGGTTGTTGGACCACGTATAACGTGCCCCAACTCGAGTGATCTCCCTCAGAGCCATGTCAGCAATCCAGTCGTTGAACATACGCATCCTAGGGAGGTCCACATTATCCGAGCTCTTGTCATCAGGGGAGCGAATGAGATTAAAATCGCCTGCCACCACCACAGGGGTAGGCATCGCTCCACCTTTGCCTTGAGCTCAGCTAAGAATTCAGCGGACCTCCGGTGATCCGCGGGGCCATAGACAATAATCACCTCCCAGCGGAGGTTCGATCGTCTATGGGTGAGCAACATGCTCACAAAGAACTCCCCGCGGTCCATATCCTCAATCTCAAAGGTATCCTCCTTGGCACCAAGGAGGATGCCCCCTGAGTGTCCCGTCGCCGGGAGCCAATGCCACGAGAACTTGTGACGGCTTAGGCTCTCTAGCTCTGAGATCGAGAAATCCTGGCGAATCGTCTCCTGCAAACCCACAATGTCCACATCTTCGTCTCTCAGATAGTTGATCAACTGGCGGCGTCGGCCCTCCTGCCCAAACCCCCTCATGTTCCAAATGAATGTGAGGACATTCATTGAGAAACAATGTCGGGGTTGGTCCCCTTAAGGGGGACCGATTGGGCCCTACTAGAGGTCGAGGGCCGGGACGCTGACTTCGGGGGCCTCCCGCGCCTCTTCCCGGTCTGGGAAGCAGGCACAGCAACTGTGGTATCATCAGGCCTAGGAGGGGCTCCACTGCCAGACCCTTGTGCCTCCTGCACAGGTCAGCGGGAGCCGGGGGCCCCTGCCGCTCATGCTCTGCCTGAGCACGAGCTGCCGCTAGGGCCCCCTCATAGACCTCCTTAGCCTTGATGGCCGCAATCTGCTCAAGGCGAGGCCCACGCTCTCCACGGAAAATAATGTCACAGTCCCCTGCAACCTGAGCAAGATGGTCTAGCGGAACAGAATCGAGAACCGAAAACGGGAACCAGAAGGAGGAGAGGGAGGGGGAGGAGTAGGGGTAGGCGTAGGTCGAGACGTACCAATCCCAGAGTCAAGCACCTCGCGACGGCGAGACGCCACCATCGCGACAGTAGGCTCCACCGCCTCGCCTCCAGTCCTAGCCCTCGCCAAGCGCGCGCTGTGGCGACGAGTGTCCGGGGCGGGAGGGGAGGACCGATGGCGCCTAGGGCGCCCCCTGGTGCCAGTCACGGGAGTGTCGGGGAAGACCGTGACCGGCTCCAGGACAGGAGCTGCCGGGGTGCCCGGGGAGCGGGTGTACCAGACCGCGCCCGGGGAGCGCGGGGTGTCAGGGGCCATGACCTCCATCCCCACACTCGGCGCGTCGTCTGAGTCCTCCATCGCCACCTGAGGAGAAGCCTGGCGCCCAGGGCAGACGAGACAAGGCCGGAGATGTCCATGGAACCCGGCCCCTCACAAAGGTTGGAGCCGTACTGTGAGAGTGGGAACCCAAAGGACCGTGGCGGAGCCGGGGGAGCGTCGGACAGTCCAGGCGAAGATGCCTGAACCCGGGAGCCCTCAGGAGCTGTCGACCCTGCGGGCGGAGGCGCTGAAGAAGGCGGAGCTGAAGCCGCAGGAGGAGGGGGCGTCCGTGGCGTGAGGGTCACCGTCAGACAGGCCGTCCTCCGAGGAGCCCCCTCCCCGCCGTCAGAAGGGCTGGTGTGAGGAGATGGCGAGTGACTGGCCCGAGGGGCCACCTCAGACTCCAGCTCAACCACCAGCGTCCTGCCTACCCCGTCGAAGTAGAAGGTGGGCAGGGTGATGTTGAGCTTGCTCGGGTCCGGGGCCTTGACCCGAATCCGAACAGGGCCATCACCAGGCAAGGAGCACAAGTCCACCTCCTCAAAGCGGCCCACGGCCTGGGAGATCAGGGCCACGTAGTCCACCTCCTTCCGCAGCTCAGCAGGGATCCCGTGGATCCGGATCCACGCCTCCGCAAGGGGCGGCAGCGCATCCGGGTCGAGGCGGACGGCGTGATGGAGACGCGAATGTTGCGGTGCGGAAGCGTGATGGTAGCACTCCAGGACACGTGGGCGAGCAGCTCAGCAGTGGGGAACGCCACCGAGAACTCCGTCGGTGAGCGCTCCCTCACCACCCAAGTCCACCCACTGTCCAAGCCCTCAAGCTCGGAACGGATGGTCTCCGCCGAGATCACCACCGAAGGGTCCAAGCCCTGCTCCGGAAGCACCGTCACCAACGCCAAGTGAGCCGGAGCCGCCAGCTTGATACCACCGGTGTCCACGTAGTAGAAGCCGCCATCAATGCCATGCCCGTAGAACTCGAGTATGGAGGGCCTAGGGCATACACGTGGCGCTGTCGGATTCACTGCTGCTGCAGCTGGCTTTCTCTTCTTCTTGGTCTTCTTCTTCTTCTTTGCTACGGCCACTTGAGCCAGCGCCGGTTGCGCGGGGACAGCCTGTTTCCGACGAGGAGGGGAGCGGCCCCTGTCCGTGCGCCAAGAGCCCTCCACACCCTGTGCACGTCCGTCGCGCCTCTGGCGGTTGCCCAGCTCGGCCCGTAGCGCCTCTTCCCTGCGAAGACCCTCGGGGAAGCCCCACGGCGAGGTGGCGTCCTCTGCCTGCGAGGGCTCCGGCCCGTCGGCGCGCCGCGGCTCCCCCGCGCATGGCCGGCTGAGGCACGGCGAGGTGGAGACCTCCTCGGAGGCGGCCGGTACGGCTCGACCGGAGCGCGGGGCGGAGATGCACGCGCTCGAGGAGGAGAGGGTGCACGAGACCGAGGTGGAGATGCCGCGCGGGGGGGAGGGGAAACGCGAGCTTCACGGCGGCGGGGAGAGGGGCTCTGGCGCCGCTTCATCACGGCGGCGGCGAAGGACTGCTCTAGGGGCGGCGGCGGCTTAGCGAGGTGGATTCGACGGGCGGCTCGGCCAAATCTTGCTACCTGCTCGCACGAGGCGGCGCTGGCCAGAATTAGGTCACGAGCACCCTTCCGGATCCACAGCCATGCCGCCTCTGGCCCGTTGGGCTGCGGCGGCCCAACATCCTTGCGCTGGCCCATCCTGGCGTCCTGGCTTCTCCACTCTAACACGGGTCGTGGGCCCAGAATCCCCTTGGTGGGCCTAGGGTTGGGCGCGGCTGGCCCAGGGCCCAGCAAGGACGCGAGCCTACCAGCGTCCGTCCCCGTCCTCCGCACGGAAGTCGCCGCCGCCTCGTCGCCGGTCGCCCGTGCCAGGTCCGGCTGGGGAGCCGCCGCAGAGCACCTCTCTGCAGCAGCCGCCCCTACCAGACCAGCACGTGCAGGTCCCGAACGGGTCCCGCCGGCAACCAGCGAGCAAGCGGTCGTCTTCCTTCGCGAGGCTGACCGGAGCGCCGGGGATCATTCCGCGCCGCGACCAAGCGCCGGAGAACGTCGCCGGGCCGGCGAGCGCCTTGCTACCACCATGAAGTCACCCAGGGTGGGCAGCGCCGGGGAGGAGCAACGCCGCTCCAGCTCCAGCCTCTCCGCCTCCGCCTCCTCAACTTCGTCGGCCACGTCCGCCCAGCGCCGCCCGCACAGGGATTCCGGCGCCCCCGCCAGCGCAGGGGACGCGGGCTCGCCCGCCGCAGGCATGGCACCAGCGAGGCAAGGCTGGCCGGCCGGAGTTAGGCACGGGAGGGGATCTCGCCGGAGTCGTCGCGCGTCGCCATGGAGCCGCCCTTTTTTTCAAATTAAAGTACCACAGTGCCCAAATGTTGAATCAGCTGAAGGCATTGTCGTGGTTACGAGACACAATCAGAGCTATTCTCACAAACTTCGCCCGGCCGGTTCTGATTGTCAGTGATTGTGCCGGTGACGCCGCAGTTCAGTCAAAGTTCCGGTTCCAGCTGCAGTTTATCCGAGAGGATGCAGCGTGTCGTGCCACGCTCCAGCCGCATCTGACAGCAAACATTCAGGAGGAGGTCGGTCGCCTCAGCAAACATCCATTACAAAGTTTGCGACACCTTACTGAGTGAATAAAGGGGCCAAGTCAAAATAACGAAACTGTAAATAAGACTGAGCTTTGCTAAAAAAAAGTAAGTTGCCATACTAACTATATAAAAGACGTGCCATTTAG
The DNA here is from genome assembly GCA_947311845.1 of Poa pratensis. NCBI lineage: Eukaryota > Viridiplantae > Streptophyta > Magnoliopsida > Poales > Poaceae > Poa > Poa pratensis. The sequence goes on along the minus strand of CAMZMU010000053.1, from coordinate 4,362,373 downwards.
GGCATGAGCAGCGGTAGCAGTAGTAGCTGCTGCTCCTGAACCTCACACATCGGCATGGGAAGATAAGGCATGCGTTTTACTTTTCCCATCCAACCCCAAAAGCTGAGACCACCGTCATCCTCCCTCAAAAAGCAAGCTGATTTCTCTCCTTCTCTCTCATCGCTCTTCAACTTTTCTGCCCAAGATCCCGCCTCCCGCAGAGGAGTCTCTGACACCTGCGAGGCAATATCCGAAGCTGGCTCCTGACAACCGAGCCTACGTGTTCCTGCGGGGCAGTAGCTTCAGGCTACGCGTTGGCCATGCCCTTAGCAATCCCTCCGCGAGCGTGGTACTGTAGATGAACAGTGTTGAACAGTACCCGCTGCGTTTTTGCAAAAAGACCCTTGCGTTTTAAGAAAATTCCAAATAGGTCCTTCGTACATATAGTTACTAACCCTAGAACGCAGGCTGCTCTGATTTCCCGACCCGGCGTCCTCTCCCGAGCAGACAGGCACGGGCGCGTCGCCGCCGGGCGCGTAGCCGCCGCCTCCCACCATGCCACCGCCTTCCCGGCCTAGGGCGTCGCCTTCCTCCGCCTCGCCGCCCTCTTGGCCCAGCGCGTCGCCACCCTCGCGAGCGCGCCCTCGCCTCCTCCCGGCGCGCCGCCTCCCAACGTGTCGTCGCCGCCGCGTCGCCGTCCGCTGACCCTCGGGGCTGCCGTGGGTTGTCTCGGGGACGGCCTGGGCGAGCTGGGCTGCCGCTCGGGGACGGGGCTGCCGGCGGCGCCCGTGCTGGACCCTGGCGGAGCTGGACGCCGCCGCCTCCCACCCAATCCCCACGCGCACCTCTCTTCCCCAATCCCCTTCCTGCGCGTCTCCTCCCCAAATCCTCTTCCTTCTCCGAATGCCGCCGCGATCACCGCCACCTTCCATCTCCTATACCATTCGGCCCTCTGCCGCCAATGTCCCACCACTGCTCCGCCCTCCGCGCAACCCCTTCCTGCCGCCGACCACGAGCCGCCGCGCGTCGTGTCATGCCGGGAGAAGCGACTGCTGTGGCGTCACCGAGGAGCGGTGCTCTGCTCAAATTCGCCTGGTCGTGCTTGGCACAATCGCCATCGTTGCGGGGAATCCAGCGCGGCCGACAGCGCATCCGCTCGCCTCCAAGCCCGTTCTCGATCCCAGGTGCGTCTTCCCTCCGAAGCAGCAAACCCGTCCATGATCCCAGGTGCGTCTTCCCTCTGAAGCAGCAAACTTCAACAGAGGAATGCTTCCGAGTCCGAAGACGAGGCCACCCTGGATGCCCTGATTTTGTTATATCTTTTTTGTGTAGTTCCGTTTTTTAGATTAGGGAAGTCATATGGTGGATCAGCTGGAAGATTCAACAAGCATGCATCATCAAGTTTTCCGGCCGGCCGGCCGTCCTGAAGTTCATACAAATATACAATAGAATGGTAGGATCTCATCAACCAGCTTATCCAAATGTGATCGTTTTCCGCTACAGAGAACTAGCTGAATGTTTATTTCCAAGTTCTAACCATGCAGCAAGGTGAATTTTGTTGTGACTTTTGATGCCATTTTATTATCTTCTGAATCTGCCAAATATTCTGAAATCTAGCTTTCATATATAATGCTTTAATTAATGGTGCTCCATATAAGAATCTCTTGACTAGAGATATGTCCATTGAGAGGTGAGCAAACTTGAATATAATTATTTGCAAAGTTTGGGTAACGGAAATTGACATACTTACAAGGACAACTAATTCGTTAATCTATGCTTGGCTTGTGTGTCTGTTGTACATATATTATTTGCCGTGTACTCATACGTTGTACGAATGCTCATTCTTGTGGTCAAGTTATGGCTGAATGTAATTTTCCGTTGGTGTGGCACCAAATGCTTGGATTTGGGTGTCAGGAAATACTTACGCAACAACCCAAATTTGTCCACAAATAAAGTATGTTCCTCTGATCCTCAAGTTGATGATTTTCACCTTCGTTCCCTTTTATTTTCTACATGCAGAAAACACATACTCATTTCTAGACCTTATTCAATTGTTTCAGATCTAGATTGTTTTTCTACACATTTTATTGCCAAGTTGGTAAGTCTTACCAATCCATACCTTTTATTTTATTCAGTGCGCTCACCATTTTGTTTCAGGCATTTTAGATATTGAATTTATTCATATATTACAACCTGGTGTCCCTTGAAAGTATATCATGACCATAGTGACATTGTAGCTATGTGGTTATATGTAGGTTATGTATTTCTCCTTGAAAATGAGGATCATATGCCCTTGCCTTAAAAGGGAGCAGCCATATTCTCTTTTGTTCGTTGGTGCATATCTATCTCTTTTTATTCACCGTATTACCTGTAGGTAATTGTTCTTTCCAGAATCCAAAATTGCCACTCATGGCAAGCTTCTAGAATTAGGAAAATGCTTACTACTTTCGCTGGAAAAGTAGCTAAGTGGGTGTCTTACACATTCTGGTTCGTGGTGTACATTAGGGAAATCTCCAGCACATTGCTTGGTTCTGGAATGCAATACAGTATAACTTTCCTGAAAATATGCGTATCTAGATTTAGTAGTACATGAGGGGCCATATTTATTGCATTAAATCTTCCATGTTCTCCTTGTGTTGATTTATTAAGTTTGTGCATGCTGCTACAATTTCAGCTTCGATGTGGTTTCAACATTGACGACATCAACAAGAAACTGTGAACCTGCAGTTCTCTGCGAGCTGCTGCTCCACAACGCTCACTGCGGCTGCTGCTTCGTCAATATCCATCCCGGAGGTATATATTCTGCATGCCGACCTGCTCCTCCAAAACTTGCGTTGCTGCTGCTAACTCTTCGCTCTTTGCCAGCTCATCTCCAATCCATCTATACACAACAACATCCTCTTTGTGTTGCTATTTGGTTATGCCAACTGCCATTATATCAATGTTTTTATTTCAGAACCTCAATGAGGGTTGTAAGCCAAGTTTAATGTAATCATGCTTGATTTAATTCAACATTTGACTATTTGAAATTCCATGAAAAGCATTGGTGCCTGGAATATGTGAATCAACTATTTTATTTGGCTGTTAAACATTTCAGATGGACGGTGGTTCTCTTACTTTTGGTTTATGTTATATTGATTGAACATGTACTCTCACAGCTACGTTCCTTAAGGATCTCTTGATAATGAAGCAGTACCCTAGCAATAACAGTACCAATGTATGTGTTTTACTTTAACTGGCATATTGTTTTAGGTTGTTTATTTTGTTTGGCGAAGTACCATGTTTGTTTATAAGATGCCAAATTTATCTCTGTTAAATTCGTGCAAGGTAACCTCGCTCACATTTCACATGATTTTTGTTTGAAAAAGGCTAGGGTTTTCACTGTAGGGATGGCCTTTTTATACGACACACTGAAAAAACAAACAGCTTGGATGCGCTCTAAGGACTCTCCAAGCCTCCTTTCAAGCAACGCCGTCGCCAACCTACACCGCAAAATGAGACCCTCATTCAGCAGTGCTTTTTTGGTATCTTCCAGCATAGTGAGTCCATGTTGTATGCCCTTAAGTTGACATCCTTTGGAATAAATTGTTGAAACTACAGCCCTTCTAACACATATTGTGTGCTTGCACAGTCTAGTCATTTCTTATTCCTTTTTTCTTATAAACTATATGTTTATTGTTTCCATGCTACAGTATGCAGAACATTGATATAGCCTCAGGTAATATCATTTTGTTATGGATACTGTAAGTTATTATTTACTACAGTAAAGTAATCTTTTTAAGAACCGAAACTGCATGCCATTTGTGTATTATTGCCTCTGTGTTAACTTTGATATAGATTGGTTTTGTTGCACCTTTTTTTTGGCAAGGAACAGCTACTCACTTGGCTTTTGGATCTATGTACCACTCCTGTCCTAGCTATTTGGAACTATCTAATATGCTCTGCATGAAATTCTGTTAGATATTTTAACAAGTATAAATGGACAACGTTGTGCTTGAAAGCAGCTTATGTGTCTTCTCATACAGAAGTTTTCCGAGTCTTTCATCTAAAAAGAACTATTCCGAGTCGTAATGCTATTGTCTGTCAGTCCCAATTGTACTCATGATGCTTAAGAATGTACGAGTGGTATATCTGTAATTAACATGTATTCTAGGTCCTGATTACTATATATTGGTAAAATTTTCCTCTTTTATTGGAATTGAAAAGGTATTGATTACTGCATTAGATGTTTTGTGGCTGATTGTTTTTCCATATCAATCGATATTTTCACTTAGGGCGCGGCGTGCCGCCGCGCCGAAATTTAACTAGTCATTACCAAAAGGATCCCTAGGCGGAAGTCATGTATTATCGCAATTTTCTGTTGCGGAGCAGCGCAACTCATTGGTCTATCTCTGCCTCTTCAGTAGCAGCCAGCACAGTGTCTATGCCTCGTGAAATTTCATCTTCTGTACGCTGAGGAGAAGTGGCGTGATCAACGGCAGTCCTTGTGCATGAGTGCATCTACCACATACAGCCAAAGATTTCAATATACGGAGCGGCGCACCTCCACATACAGTCGGTGATTTTAATCAATCGGACACAGAGCAGCGCTCCTTTGATGGCCTTGCCACCAGCCCGATTCTTACCCTAATTCGCCGACTGAGGTCGTAGGTATCGCTTCTCCTCGATGAAGCCCGGTTCCGTTCCTCCATCCGGACGAGGGAGGCAGACACTCGCTGGAGATCGAGGGTGGCGGCCGGTCGTTGGGGAAGAAGCTGTCGTTATGTGCGAAGAAAGAGACGAACCGGTTCAAGGAGAGGGGGACTAAAGTGCGTGTAATAATGGACTGCGGGTTGATACGTTACTTGTTCAGGGGCTAAAACAAAAATTGACAGACGTACCACGGACACGGTTACTCGTATTATATAGTAGAGATGGTTATACGAGAATAATTGTTTATATCAAAGACCACAATTTGCTTTTTTTTTGCGAAACACGGTACAACGTAGACGCTCACATACACGCGAGCACACACACACACCCTACCCCTATGAGCACCTCCGAGAGACTGAGCCGGCGGATCGGGTCTTGAGATTGACGAAGTCACCACGGGCGCCTCGCTGTTGACGGGAACGTCGCCTCCCACTGAAGAATATTCCGCCTTAAATAAGAAACACCAGCATCAAACCTGGGGTTTGAACTCTGGTGGGCTAGGGTACAACCACCCTCGGCCTCCTAACCATCTTGCCACATGCAAGTTCTCAATTTGCATCTTTGATTCTTTTTTTTGATAAAGGGATTTTATTACTTAACAATATTAAGTATTACACCCGGGCTCTGCATAACTGGGATGCACACAGCCCGAACAAGTTCCACAGTTCCAAAACGAACAAAAACAAAAAAGGCGAATTACAAATCATGATGAGAAATTGTAAAGACGCCTATGGTGGCGGAGGGTCGAGTCGAAGATTATGTGGCCATCCATGCTGGGAGAATAACTCCCTCGCCGCCGCCTCCAAACGAGACGAAACCTCCAAAAACATCTCTCGGTGCTCCGCACGCTGCAGAACCGACCATGAACGGAGCGTAGCTGTGCAACGGTATATAACCTGCATAACAGAAGAGTTTTTATCATTGAAAACTGATGACCCACAAGTATACGGGGTGTATCGTAGTACTTTCGATAAATAAGAGTGTCGAACCCAACGAGGAGCAGAAGGTGCTGACAAGGAGTTTCGGTAAAGTTTTCACTGTAAACAGTAGCAGACAAGTTTTTAGGAGTTTTTGATATGACAGATAAATAAAATGCGAGTAAATAAAAGACAGTAATAATAATTGCAGCAAGTGGCCCAATCCTTTTTAGAGCAAAGGACAAGCCGGTTGGTTTACTTATGATGACAAAATGTTCTTGAGGACACATGGGAATTTAGTCAAGTGTTTTCGCTTCACATAGTTGATTAATCTTTATTGTTTTGATAAGTGTTGTGTGGGTGAACCTATGCTAATGCACCGCCCTTACTTGGACTAATACATACTTGTGATTATACCCCTTGCAAGCATCCGCAGTTACAAGAAAGTAATTAAGATAAATCTAACCACAGCCTTAAACTCTGAGATCCTACGCTCCCTTGTGCACCGGTATACTAACGGGGGTTTAGGTTTCTGTCACTCCGGCAACCCCACAATTAGCAACCAAAAACACAATGCATTCCTCTAGGCCCATAAAGGTGAAGTGTCATGTAGTCGACGTTCACACGACACCACTAGAAGAATAGCACCACAATTTAAATATCAAACCATTAAATATTACTCAACATAATTCACTACTAACGACAAGACTTTCCCATGTCCTCAAGAACTAAACAAACTACTCACAAGACATCATATGGATCATGATCAGAGGTGATATAATGATGAATAACAATCTGAACATATACTTCAATTCACCGATAAAACTCAATAGCATCAACCACAAGGAGTAATTAACACCGGGAGAGTTCCCCCTATGAACTAGACAAAGTATAGCCCTAGATGTTACAACGGAACGAGATGGGGCAGTGGTGATGATGGTGATGACGGTGGAGATGATGATGATGATGATCCCGATGAAGTCCAGCTCGATGACGATGAGGATGGCGATGATCTCCCCCCTCCGGGAGGGAATTTCCCCGGCAGATTTCTCCCTGCCGGAGAGCTTTTTCTCTCTCTGTTGTTTCCGTCCCGTGGAGGCGGCGGAATATTTCCTCTGGCTCTCCCCGTGTCTTAGGGTTTCTGGGGGATGAAGTACGCGAAGGGGGAGCGCCTGAGGTGGGCTAGGGGCACCACACCAGGCCTGGGCGCGGCCAAGGTGGGGCCCGCGCCCAGGGGTGGTGTGGGCCCCTCCTGGCCCATCTCAGCCTCCCCTTTTGGCTGACTCCATCTTCTGCTAAAATAGGAACTTCTGTCTTCTTGAAAATATTTTTAGAGCTCCAGAAATATAGTGTCTTGACGGTGCTTTTTCCAACTGAAATCTGACTCCGGCAGTTAATTATCCAATGATCATCAAACATGCAAAATAAGACAAAATAGAATAAGTAACTCCTCTTAATATGAAATATATCAATGAATAACAGTAAATTATGCTATAAAATGGTGATGCAAAATGGACGTATCAACCCCCCAAGCTTAGACCTCGCTTGTCCCCAAGCGAAAGCTGAGCTCAGTAAACTAGGCCACGAGTTTATGGAGTGAAGCGTCGATAATAAAGAATACGGACAAGAAGCATCATTATTTACTTGACAACACAATTCATTTTAAACAGCAACTACTCATCATATAACTTAACTTGAACATGAGTAGTGCAACAACCACAATAAAAATACACGAAGGAAATTATAGACTAGTAATGGCACACTTCATTCTTAGTCATAGAACAATAAGCAATCAAAACTTATCTTTCGAAAGGAGTCGATATGCCCATCGAGTGGTTCGTCTGGACGGATCTCGCTGTCGATACCTTCATCGCCTATGCTCATCTCGGCGTCGGCGAAGTTGTTATGAATCTCGAAGTCAAGGTTGTTGTTGGCGCAGATCTCGGAGTCGATGTAGTTGTCGATATGAGTTTCGGGCTCGTTGAAGTCGCTGCGGGAGATCCCGCAGTTGAAACTATCCTCGAGTGGGAGATCGAGCTCGGGATCGTTTGTGCGATATGCTGATTCGGCCTCCTCGCCTTGGGGTTCTTCAATGAGCTCGTCGATCTCTCGAGTCGACATGGTTGTTGCAGACGAGCAAGCTTGAAGGATCGACGATGTTATGGACGCAGTTGATGGATCCGCAGTCGAAGGAGCCGCAACCGATGGAGCCTCGGGTGCGGAAGTTGCGAGTTGGCGTGGATCTGTCAAGTCCTGTACACCAAGCTTGTTGACGAAAAAATTGAACGAACCAATGGTTAAACCCAAACCTGACTCGAGATCGGAGAAGGCCTCCTGAAATTCTGGCGAGTGTGGCTCGAAATCCATCAGAGGATCTGATGTGCTCTTTGCAGGTGAAGCTGGCGTGCTGCCGTTTGTCGAGTGAGTCGGCGAGTTGCCGTGTGCCGCCCGAGTTGGCGAGTTCTGGTTTGTTGATGCAGCCGGCGAGTTGCCGTTTGTAGATCCGATCGGTGAGTCGCCGTTTTCCGATGGAACCGAAGAAACCGTGAGTCCAGCACTATTCTTTCCGACAGACGGCGCTAATTGACGAGGGGTTAACTCATCAAATCCCATGGTCATGACCCAGGGTTGAGATTATGGGGAGAGAACGTGGTAGTACTGGTAGTTTCGTCGGCTGACAAGCAGAGGCAAAGATTTACCCAGGTTCAGACCCTCGGGTGGAGGTAAAGACCCTACTTTCTGCTTGTCTGGTATTGATTGTGTGAGATTATGCGGTTACAAGGAAAGCTCCGGCGAGATGTCGATCTCGCTAGGGCTTTTGGTGGTTCGAGTATGGCCTCGTCCTAGATCGGCACCCCTCCCAGCCTTTAAATAGGCTGGGTCTCGGGAGTTCATAACTGACCTAGTTTACACGTAAGGAAAGCCTAAACCGACTATGCCTATGTCTAATCTTGGAGGGTACTCCATCTTCTTAGGCCTCTGGTCTTGGCCTTCGAGTAGGCTCTTCGCTATTGGGACTTAGTCGCCACGTGCACCAGGTACCCTTACGGTAGGGTAACCGAGATGTATATCCTTGTCACCGCCCTTCCGGCACGATGGGGCGATCGATTCCATTAGAAATGCAGGGGAAGTGTAGTGGGATTGTCCTGCTCTGATACCATGTAGAAATCAAGCAACAAAGAAGGAGGAATATCACTAGATTACTCTGTATTTTTCCACTGTTTCTTGAGGACGAACAGTACAAGTGCGGAGAGGAAACTGAAGCTTCTCTACACTTCTACATCCCGTTCCCCTTCACATATATATTTTCCATCTTACACTTTAGTCACAATTATATTTACTATTTATGCCTAGACCCTATCTCCAACAAAGACTAATGGGGTGACAAAGAATTATGCCCATGAGTCGAGTTAACGAAGCCAAAACAACTAGTAGCTTCTACCACCTGAAAATCCTATGAAGACGGTTGAGGAAACCTTATACCGCGCAGAGAAGATTGACCACGGTGTCAATAGTATTACTGAAGTGCCAAACGGGGCCAGTATTCATAATGTTACTACATTCCATTGCAAGATTAACAAACCAGATGTTCACTCCCGGCCAGATGCTTCTACCGCGCATATCCTACCCCAAAGCAGCAGCAACAACAGAAGCAGCAAGAATTACATTGGCGATTATACCCACACTCAACCTGGATGCAGGATTAGCCGAGACACCTGCAGCAGGAGTGTCAGGCACCGATGATTCGCCGAACTTGTTTCCTTTCGCCAGCAGTTGAACGGACGGTTTAAACCTGGGAATTTTCCCTGTCAGGTGGTTGTTTGTGACATCAAGAACCGCGAGCCGGGGCATGGTGGTGAGCGCCTCCGGTATCTCCCCGGTGAGGTGGTTGCCGGACAGGTTCAGTCTGACGAGCCCAGTCAGGTCGGCGAACGCCGGCGATATGGTACCCGTCAAGTTCATCCACTCCAGGCTGACCTCCGTCACGACAGTGCCGTTGCAGATCACGCCCACCCAGCCATCATCTTTGTTACATGGGGTGTTGGCACGCCAACTCCGTGCGAGCTGAAGGGGGTAGCCGAAACTGGCAGCCACCTGGAGTAGGGTGGTGACCATTGCATCGCATGGCCGCCCTGGCTCCTGATGGCAGAATTTGTTGCCGAGCACCTCTGCCACGACTCCATGGCCGAACTCGGGCATGGGGCCCTGGAGGAGATTGTTGGTCAGCGACACCCTCCGCAGGCTGGGCATCGCCGTCGATGTCAGTGACGCGGGTACGAGTCCTGTGAGAAGGTTGTCTCCGGCGTTGAACGTCTCCAGCTGTGAGAGCCCGCTGAGGTCCGGGATGGGGCCGGCGAAGTAGTTGTGGTCGATGGTGAGAAAAGTGAGGCCCTTAAGGGACGCGACGGCGTCGATTGGCCCGGAGAGGTTGTTCCTGGTCAGCCCCAGCGTCCTGAGAGACGAGTACGAGAGGTTGGCCGGCAAGGGGCCGGTGAGGGAGGCGGCCGAGGCGTAGAAGTTCTCCAGCGAGCCGATGGCCTCCGGGAGGGACCACGGCTGCAGCGGCAGCGAGTCGAGGCTCAGGTCCCGCAGAGAGGGCGTGCCCTGGAGGAAGTCGGCCGGGAGGGAGGTGAAGGCGTTGCCGTCGAGGACGACGCGGGTGAGGGAGGCGAGGCCGGCCAGCGACGGGACGGCGCCGGCGAGCGCGTTCCCGCCGAGCTGGAGCTCCGTGAGCGCGGCGAGGGAGGACAGGGAGGAGCGCGGCAGCGTCCCGGCCAGGCCCTTGTCCCGGAGGTTGAGGGCGGTGACCTGGCTCGAGCCATTGTCGCAGGTGACGCCCTCGTAGGCACAGACGTCGCCGCCGGCGGCCCAGGACGGGGGCAGGTTGGACACCGACCTGGCGAGGCCCGCGATGGCGTCGGCGTCCGGGGACTTTGCCACCGCGAGCGTGAGGGCGAGGGGGGAGGTGGAAAGGAAGACGAAGGCCAGGAGAAACGGCATGGCGCGCCGGCACCGGCGTTGCTGAGCCTGATCTTGGGGTGCCATGTTCCTATCGCATGTAGGCCTTTTCTTTCCTCGTCTTATGTATAGCTGCTCTGCCTCTTCGACTGCTCTGCCTCTTCGACTGGGCTTCGCTGCTGGACAACCTGCTCGTCTTTTGTAATGCCATTAATAATTTGCTAATTCGAGATTGCGCGTCCCTGCATGAATTATCTTGCCTAGTACTCTTTTAATGCCATTGTCGACAACTGTAGTCTGCTCGTCTCTTTTAATGCCATTGTCGATAACTTGGTAATTCTAGCTGGAAGTTTCCTGATCAATCGACGCCGATTAAATCTCCGACGCGGCTGGGTAGGTCTAATCCATTTCATCTTTTAAATTTCCTACGCCGCTGGCTCGCTGGAAGTTGCATTCTTTCCCAGTGTGGCTAATGGGAGAAGAAGAGGAGAGAGACGATAATTCTAGAACAAGGACAGCTTAAAAAGCCACATTAGTGAATACTAGCTGAATGCCCGTGCGTTGCTACGGGACGTCATATTAGTTTTTGCTTCAAATCTAACATATAAAGCAATCAGAATGCAGCTTGTTTAATTGAAATGTTCTTATATGGCAACACTTATGTACTTCTGAACCAGGCAGCGCCATACTGAGCCTTCCTCCCAAATTCCCAAAGTTTGTAGCTTCGATCAGAACCAGATTGGTGAACCATATTATAGCACATAACTGAAGGTTATACTCGTAACCACGACTGACATAAAAAAGGGGACAGCCACTGAGAAAATTTAGTCCTCAACCACGACTATTCATAATCCAAAGTAGTAACAGAAAACTAGGGAAATTTGGTGCGGCGGCACCGCCGCACCCGTGTGGAAAAATTCAAATTTGAAATCGTCTACGGTTAAAAATTTCGTATTTGTGAGAATCGTTCGGATGGAAAGAGAGTTTGTGTTTGAAAAATTGTTTGTCGACATTTATAAATTGTGTAGATTAGAGAATTGTTGGAATACAAAGAGAGTTTTTCTTTGAATATTGATTAGTTTTCGAAAAGTAGTCAAATTGGAAAGGTATTTAGAATATTTTTATCTAATTTGGAAGTATCGAAATCCATTTGGAATTTGACGTTGATTTTATCAAAATATTTGACAATGTGGAATTTTTTTTGTGTGTTTTTTGGCCATAAATGGGTTGCAATTTTTGTTTATGAGAAATCTGAAACATTTTTCCATATTTTTTTTTCGATTCGTAGATTTGAAGGTGTTGATTTTAGGACATGCATTGGTTTCCTGGTTATTGTTTAGGGAAATTGGGTCGGCATTCGGAAAATTTTAATTTTTCAAATTCGATATGTGACGATATGCCATAATTAGTGGGGCTCCTTTTTTTTGTTCGTGTTTGTTTTGCTGTTATGTTTGTGGTTAGTACGGTGTAGGAAAGGTTTTGCTGTTATGTTTGTGATTAGTACGGTGTAGGAAATTGAAATTTTCAAATGTCCACGTTGAAAAGTTGTTCGAATTGGGATTTATTGAAATTCAAAGAAAGCTGTTGCAATTTGGTAAAATTGGGAACTTATTCACGTTTGAATTATGTTTGCGCCTACTAAATGCTCACATTTCGTATGCATCAAATTTTTGGAGTATCAAAATTTGGATTTTGATCTTACGCTATAAATAGGCAGCGCCCTTTTCTTGTCTTTATGCTGATATATTTGCCGTTTTTCCCCGCCCGTGCGGTGAAATTTAATTTTGGAAACCGTCCATGTTTTAAAATTGCGCAGATTGTGAAATTACTGAAATACGAATAGAGCTTACATTTGAAGATTGCTCAGATTTCGAAAATTGCTCAAATTTTGAAGTTATTTGGATTTGAATTCTTTCGGAAGTTGCTCTTTTTTTAAAAAAATGGGAAGTTATTCGGGTTCGAATTTCCAACATCTACGAAATGGACAAATTTGAAAAGCACTTAAAATTTTGTAATATTGAAATTTGAATTTTTACCGGGCGACGTAAATACGTAGCATTTATTTTTACGTGCCCACTTCGATATATTTAGTGAGGGTTTATGAAATGGGCAAATTTGGAAAGCACCTAAAAATTTAAATATTCAAATTACGTGCCCACTTCGACATATTTAGTGTATTGCGGCGGCACCGCCGCACCCGTGTGGCATAATTCAAATTTGAAATCGGTGACGTTTAACATTTACGTAAATTTGAGAATCGTTCCTATAAAAAGAGAGTTTTTGTTTCAAACTTGTCTAGATTTCGAAATGTAGTCAATTTGCAAAGGTATGTAGATCTGTTTTTTTATTCTAACGGTAGTAAAATGGTTAGGTTTGAAAGATAGTTTGATTTTTTAAATATTCAAAGTTGGAAATGTCTGTATTCGGGAGTTGTCTAGATTGTAAAATCGTTTAAATTGAAAAATATATATGTCAAGAATTCTTTTGAATTAGTTGAAGTGGTCAAATGGGGAAGCCATTCTGCTCAAATTTTGTAGGCATGTTGATATGTTTGTAATATTTGCAAGCCGCGCCCGTGCGGTGAAATTCAAATTCGGAAATGTCCTTATTTTAAAAGAGTGGGAATTTGAAAACCATGAAAGTGCAAAGAGAGCGCACGTTCGATAACTTATTCAGATTTTCGTGATATGGCGTGTGGGTAAATTCAAATTTAGAAATATCTTCTTTTAGAAATTATGGAATTTCGGGAAATTATTGAATTTATATTAGATGTTTAGTTTAGCTTAGTAATCAGAGGGAACACATTGTGTGAGTATTTGCGAAATTTAATTTAAATCCATTCCATATTTAGAGGTTATTAATTTGTATTCTTTGCAATTATTCATATAATCAAACATGTGTGGGAAAACTTACCTTCATATATCTAGAGGTAGTGCATTTGGATTTTTTTTTGTTTGAAATATTGACTCTTTTGTGTTCTTATGAGTGGAATTGCTGTAATATTTTTAGGAAGGATGAATGTCATGGGGGATTTTTTTTTTTAAATCGTTTGAAATATTGATATTTATTTTGAAACTCAAAAAAATAATCGGATATTTTTAGGGAAGTAGAATGTTACGGGGAAATACCCTCTTTTTTTTTATTGTTTGAAGTATCCGTAGTTTGAGTTGGAGTTTTGAAATGCTCACACTTTCAAGCAGTGTAGTTTTGAAAAAATTCGGAAGTTTTGTTTCAAAAGTTCCAAAAGAAAAAAAAGGAAAAAAAAAATAGGAAGGGCCGACCCAGCTGCGCAGCAGCCAGGCCGCCCACGTAGCGGCCCATCTGGAGCCCAGGCCCGCGGTACGTCGTCGTGACGTCACCGGCGAATGGAGGCGCCGCGGCGGCCGCGAGCTCGCCGGAGGCGAGGGACGGCGAGATGGGACGCGGGAGCGCGCGCGTTCGACGCGGCTCGGCGCGGGGAACACGCGAGCGGCGGCGCCGCCACGATTTGGTCGCCGTGGCGTCGCCGGCGACGGCGAAACACGGCGGACGCCAGCGGGCGTGGCGGCGGAGATTACCGCGCAGGCGCGGCGTCCCGGCAGGCGGCGCTGGGCAAGGAGGGAGGGGGAAAGGCGGCGGAGCTCTCCGTGTCGGTCGATCTGGGCGGGGAGCAGCGTAGAGGCGGCGGCGGCGCGGCCGCGCGGGAGAGAGGAGGAGAGAGGGGGGGTCTGCGCGCAATTTTTTGCAGCGGGGTCCCTTTGTTTTAGTAAATTTGCAAATTAGTCCTTTTTGTGCGAGAAGATGTAGTTGCGGTGTAATTTCCGGATTTGCCAGGATCCTTTTTGTAAAAAGCCACGGTGGCCGTCGATGTGGATCGTCCGATGCGGATCGGATGGCGCGGAGACGCGCATGTACTGTAGAAACGTGTTACTGTTCATGAACAGTGTCACGCGGCGGCGTGGCTCAATCTGGACCGTCCGTTCCGCCGATCGGACGGCTGTCGTTTTGCGGGTGACGTGGCCAAAACGGTGGGGGTTTGAAATATTGACTCTTTTGTGTTCTTATGAGTGGAATTGTTGTAATATTTTTAGGAAGGATGAATGTCATGGGGGATTTTTTTTAAATCGTTTGAAATATTGATATTTATTTTGAAACTCAAAAAAAATAATCGGATATTTTTAGGGAAGTAGAATGTTACAGGAAATACCCTCTTTATTTTTATTTTATTGTTTGAAGTATCCGTAGTTTGAGTTGGAGTTTTGAAATGCTCACACTTTCAAGCAGTGTAGTTTTGAAAAAATTTGGAAGTTTTGTTTCAAAAGTTCCAAAAGTTCTTTAAAAAAGGAAAGCAGGGAAAAAAAAGAAACAGAAGTAAAAAAAAATAGGAAGGGCCGACCCAGCTGCGCAGCAGCCAGGCCGGCCCACATAGCGGCCCATCTGGAGCCCAGGCCCGCGGTACGTCGTCGTGACGTCACCGGCGAATGGAGGCGCCGCGGCGGCCGCGAGCTCGCCGGAGGCGAGGGACGGCGAGATGGGACGCGGGAGCGCGCGCGTTCGACGCGGCTCGACGCGGGGAACACGCGAGCGGCGGCGCCGCCACGATTTGGTCGCCGTGGCGTCGCCGGCGACGGCGAAACGCGGCGGACGCCAGCGGGCGCGGCGGCGGAGATTACCGCGCAGGCGTGGCGTCCCGGCAGGCGGCGCTGGGCAAGGAGGGAGGGGGAGAGGCGGCGGAGCTCTCCGTGTCGGTCGATCTGGGCGGGGAGCAGCGTAGAGGCGGCAGTGAGCGTCGGCGGCGGCGGCGCGGCCGCGCGGGAGAGAGGAGGAGAGAGGGGGGTCTGCGCGCAATTTTGCAGCGGGGTCCCTTTGTTTTAGTAAATTTGCAAATTAGTCCTTTTTGTGCGAGAAGATGTAGTTGCGGTGTAATTTCCGGATTTGCCAGGATCCTTTTTGTAAAAAGCCACGGTGGCCGTCGATGTGGATCGTCCGATGCGGATCGGATGGCGCGGAGACGCGCATGTACTGTAGAGAACGTGTTACTGTTCATGAACAGTGTCACGCGGCGGCATGGCTCAATCTGGACCGTCCGTTCCGCCGATCGGACGGCTGTCGTTTTGCGGGTGACGTGGCCAAAACGGTGGGGGGTTGAAACGGAGAGGATTGATATATTGATAGATTCATTATGTGTCATGCAATCTAGGCCCAAAATCTAGTGTGCAGCCGCATCCATTTTTGTTCTGAAAATCTTCAATCCACCTCTTCTTCGGTGTGACTGTGAGGAATCTGCCTCCCAGATCGGGAACTGAAGATTTGATCAGCTGCAGGTTAAACATGATTACCATCCTATAGAACAGAACAGAGCTTTAAATAATTATGATATATGCTTTTTATGCCCATGATTTCAAATACACAAATAACAAACAGAAATATGAAAATAGACTACAGAAGAACAAAAGTAAGGTGCTCCAGTAAAACCTCGATCATTTCTAGTATGACTACCTAAATCCTCTAATATGCTATAAGCTAAACATTTTGTGCTGATGTTGCTTGTTTCATGGCGTCTCTGAACCTGGGAAAATATCATATAGAGTGCACCGAAGAGTTAACTGTAGCATATACGAACATAGTAAGGCACATGCAAGGAACAAATGTTCTCAATCCAGGGGTTGATATCTACATGTTTATTCCTCACAACTTGTCCACTCCACTTACATTTCAACCTTATTTTGCATCAAAATTACATAAGCCATCTGCATAAAGAAAAGGTTAATTTGCATAGAAAAATCTAGAAAGGCAACACCTCTAGGCACCAAAGCCATCCATGGTTAAGCTCCTTAAGGGCCAAGATTGATTTTTGTCCATCCGACAACACTGTATTACGGCCCGGGCCCGTTGGTTCTTCCTAAAATTCCAGAAAATCAATCTGCCTCCCATTCATGATCTCCAAAAGAATGAATAATAAAATATTCATAGCTAAATAATTGTGCGTTGTCGCGGAATAAACTATGTTGTGATATTCTTTATTACTCTTGCACCATAAAAAATCTATAATAAATGTGAAAATGCCTTAGTCGGGTGATATCTTAGGTGAAGGAGGGACCTCAGGAAAACCGCAGGTGCTGGGTCTCTCACCCCCATTGTCCCTTGCTTCTTCCATCAGTATGCTGATGCCCACCTGAAAACCAAGTCTCACATTCATCTGAACCACATCATCATTCCCCAGATGTTTCTAATAGTAGAACATTTGTTCCGATGGGAGTCTGAATGATTAAAATTAAAATGTATTACATTGGTTCCATTAGGGGAATGGTTCTGTTTTAGATAGCATGTCATAAAATATTTTGTACAACACAAGATCTGAAACTGGAAGCATAAAGTGTACAGTTATCTTTGAGAAATCAACCATGGTTGCAGCCTTGCCTTATTGCACCTCAATTCCAACCTAATGAATAAGCACAGAACGATGAATTTGTGGTGCACAAACCTGCTTTTTTGCATACTGGAAGTAAGCTTTGGATGATTGCAATACCTTGTATAAGCTGGGCTATATTGTACAAAGGATCGCTCCTCTATTTAATGGAAGGATCCACCTACAACGAACCACTCAAAAAAATTCTTGGAAGAGATCTATCGTTGGTCAATAAACCAGATTCAGTCGCATTTATACAAGCGTACGAAACCATCATGCTCAAATTCGTTCAGACTGTACTAAGAGCTTGTCTTGGCAGAATCATCTTCATCATCAGAAGTGTCATCATCATCAACATAATTGAAGTCAGAGTCGGTGCAGCCATTATGATAAGATTATCCATTAGCGGCAAATCATGAGCTTTAAAATTTCCAGAATTTAATTGATTGTTTCTAGTCTCCATGGTCATCTGCCAGATAGGTACCCGAACTGTACTGTCTACGACAATCTACAAAATAGAACAATAAAAGCATCACGGTAATAAGAGCTTGCCTTGGCATAATCATCTTCATCATCAGATCATAACCATAATTTAAGTCAGAGTTGATGCAGCCATTATGATTAGATTGTTCATTAGCGGCACATCCGGAGATTTAAATTTCCATAAATCAATCGATTGTTTCTAGTCTCCATGGCCATCTGCCAGCTAGGTACCCAAACAGTACTTTTTATGACAACCTACAGAAGAGAACAATGAAATCATCACAACACATCCACAAACTTGCAACGACAATGGAAATATAAGAGAAATTAAGGCGAGGTCGGTCTAGACCAACCTGGTGGCCGAGGCGGACACGGAACAAGGATGCCCTTGTTGGAGACGTGCTCACGGCCGACGGTCAGCGAGCGCGAGCATCCACGTCTCGTTGCCCTGCGCTTAACTGCAGCTGCTAGAGATGACGATGTCGTCCGGCGTCCGACGGGAGCTCTCCCCGCGCGGCCCTGGAGGGGAGACGCCATGGTCCTGGAGGGGAGGCAACCCGATCCTGGAAGGGGACATAGTGGGCTTCACGAGTGTGGGGGTGGGCCGGCGGCGACCTTGAAAATTATCCCCTCCGCTAGCGCCCATGGAGCTCCATCCTTCTTCCCCTCCATCTGCGGTCGTTGGTGCTCCCCACCATCAACATGATTAAAGCAAGCGCGTTGGAGGTGGCAGGCGATGGAGGAGGCGGTGGCTGATCGAGCTGGGCGATGGTGTCGCTCGCTAGAGAAACATCGGCGGCTGATTTAGGTTTTTCGAGGAGCGGGGTTGCTTTGGGCCAAGCGGCCCATGTGTGCTCGCGCGTACAAGCGAAAGGGCAAGAGGCTTCTGCCGATCGAGGCAGGCGTGGAGCTTGACGTACCGACATACCACGGACGAACCATCACCATCGCAGACTCCTATTTAATAGTAAAGATTATAAAACCTTGATTTGTAAAGAGCCAACGGCTTCAGTTCACGTCCATCCTCATACTTGGGTCCGAGAGGCAAAGATTAAGGACCGAATATTGTGTGTCACTTGATTTCTAGAGGTACAAAAAAACTGCCCTAATAAATATCAAAAGTGACTTTAAAATCTTTTGTGAAATTAAAAAATGTCAGAATATGGTAAGGAAAAATCGTTAACGGCAATTTTTTTTTAAAAAGTGCCTGAAAATATTGTTTTTTAGGCAATTTTTGAACTGTGTGTAAAAATGCAATTTTGAGGCACCTTGAAAAGTCCTTAGCGAAGTGCCTAAAAAAATTAGGTGGCAATTTTTTAGGCACTGTTAAACACAAATTCAAGCTCATATGATATAAGAGTGCAACTCGGGAGTTGACTAAAGCAGTATACAAGGCATATCACATAACAGTGCAACAGATTGCCATTGTGATCACTGATAAAACAACAACTTAACACAGATGTGAGGAGCAAATTTCTTATCATGAGACAGGAGCATGTTTCGGTCGCTCCAAATCCAAGTCCATTCGGGTAGAGAGATGCTCTGGGTGAAAACCCTAGGTCCCTGATCGGGCGACGGCGGAACTTCGGTGCCGCTTCCTTCTGGAGTCCATGGTTTGCCTCTCTTCCTGTGGTGGTTTGATGGCGGTGACGGTGATGTTTGTCGGAGCCGGAGTGTGTTTTTTTGGTTGTGCTCATCTCAGCGGGGTGCAGCGTCTGTTGGTGCGTCAACTCGAGTTCTAGGGTGAGCTCTAGCCCACCGACGCCGGTATCTCGTGTCGGACAGGGATTGGGGTCCCTTTGGCGACAGAGACTGGACCAGGCGACGCTGCCCTATCGGTCTGAATGTGCTCCACCTCGTCGGCGTCTTCGTCTCTTCAAGCTGCCTGTTCCCGCCTCTTGTTACTGCCGACCCAGCTTGCTTGTAGCTCTGTTATCACTAGTTTCTTTGTACAAGCCTTTGGCTTGATCTTCTGTTTGTGTGAGTTGAGGTGTTTGTAAGCTGGTTCAGCATTTTCTATCTTCCGTCATTGGCGTCACTAATTTAACACTGGGCTACGGCCTTATGTCTAAAAAAAATAGAGAGATGCTAGCTGAAAAATGGTTGCACATAGATCGAAACAGAGGGAGTAGTGCCTAAATTATCTTTTTTCTTAAAATAATCCTATCTATCTATACTTCATATATATATAAGTAAAACCCCAGTAAGATATGGATGAATTAAGAAAGCATGTGGATGAGTATTATAGAAGTTTGTTTGGTAAAGAGCCAACTGCTAGGTGTAGTGAGAATTGCCGAGGAGGGGAGGATTTCAGATAATGATAGAGAGCAGCTGATAAAACCTTTCATGGTAAAGGAAATTGAAGAAGCTTTGAAAAGTATGAAAACCAACACAGCGTCGGGCCCGGATGGTTTCTCAGTTCAGTTCTATAAAGATATCTGGCTGAAAATAAAAAATTCAGTGATGGAGTTGCATGCTAGGAGTTTGTAGTTGGGGAGGCTAAACTATGGAGTGATAGTTTAGATCCCAAAAATTAACGATGCCAACACAATAAAACAGTTCAGACCGATTTTTCCGGTTAATGTGATTTTCAATTTGATCACCAAGGTGCTTATGGTGCGTCTTACTGCGGTGGCTGATAAGATTACCCGTGAAAATCAAACTGTGCTTATGCCAGGTGGTCACATTCTTGAGGTAATCTCGGTTTTGCATGAAGTGGTGCATGAGATCAGAAAGAGGCGTATGACAAGGTTCACTGGGATTTTTTGATGGAGGTCCTAAGTAAAAAGGGTTTTGGTGAATCCTGGATTTGTTCGATCAGACAAGCGGTTTAGACGAGCAAAGTCTCTATTAATCTAAACGATGAAAATGGTGAATACTTCAGAACTTACAAAGGTTTGCGTCAGGGGGGGCCGCTCTCTCCTTTGTTGTTTAACATATATAATGGGTGAGGCGCTGGGAGCGTAGCTGCAAAAAGAAATGAGAGACTAAGGGGGCTTGTGCCGCATTTGGTTGAAGGAGGTGTGATGCATTTAGAGTACGATGATGACACGTTGTTGTTCTTGAACAATGATGAGCAGTCCATGGTGATGATGAAGATGATCTTATATTGTTATGAAGCAATGTCTGCAATGAAGATCAACTATCACAAAAGTGAAATTTTGGTTTTTGGTGTGGATGATGAGGAGCAGGAAATGGTGGCTAACACTTTCAACTGTGGTTTGGGATCCTTCCCGATGAAGTACCTGGGAGTGCCGGTCTCATCGTGGAAACTTTCTAACCTCAGATTTTGACTTCTTGCCCAGCAAAATTCAGAAGAAGCTGGGTGGCTGGCAACCAGCATTGACGGGGGGAGAAAAATTCTAATTGATTCTTGCCTAAGTAATGTGCCTAACTATGTCATGGGTTCTACTTACTGTCGGAAGGGACACATCATAAGTTGGATTCCCCAAGAGCGGATTTTTTTTGGGAAGGGAATGGAAGCCAGGGAAAATATCATATGGTCTGGTGGAGGGACATTTGTAGACCCACGTACCTGGGAGGTATGGGGTTTGTGGATACAAGGAACAAGAATATTGCTCTTCTAGCGAAATGGATTATGAAGCTTGAGAAGGGTGACCAGAGTCTGAGTTGTCGGATTCTGAGACGTAAATACATGGCGGATGGCAGTTTTTTTTGCTTCTGTTGAGGCTGGGGCGTCCCAATTTTGGAAAGGCCTTCATAAGATTAAAAAGTGGGTTAAAAAGGCTTGGCATAAGATTAAAAAGTGGGTTAAAAAGGCTGGGGCGTCCCAATTTTGGAAAGGCCTTCATAAGATTAAAAAGTGGGTTAAAAAGGCTTGGCATACAAGGTGGGAAATGGAAAGAAGGTGAGCTTTTCGGAAGACATCTGGGTAGAGATATGCAGTTAATCTTGGACCAGGATGTGGGTTATTGGTTGTTGAACAAGAATGAAGCGTACTCGTCTAAATATTTGTATGTTCTTTCTGATAGAGGCCGGGTGGTTGATGCCCGTATGAAAGAAATGTGGAAGGCTAAGATGCCTCTTAAAATAAATAAAAAATTCACCTGGATGTGTTGTAGAGGGTGGATTTAGGTGATTGTTGATTTGAAAGCTAAGATTGGCCGGGGACCCCATCTGTAAGCTCTGCGGTGAGAGTGAATTGGTGTCCCATTTGATTTTTCATTACCGCTGTCTCATTTCTTACGGTGGTCGTTGAAAGAAGCTTTTGGATGTGGTCTCGCCCGCCTTTTTCTTTTGATGATTTCCTTCAGATTTCTTTGAAGCCACCTGGCAGTAAGAGTAACCTTACTAGCTGGTCGATCTTTGGTGCAGCGGCTTGGGTGATTTGGCTGGCCCGTAATGACTTTGTTTTTAATAACAATATGGTTTCAAACCCTCTAACTAATGTGTTTCAAATGTCATCCTTGTTGAATCAGTGGAAGTGCTTGTCGCCGGGAAAACTTGCTAGGAGCTGGGAGAAAATGGTTGAAGATCTGATGAACACAACGAGGAAACCGCAGCTCCTGATCACCAAGCGTAGTGGCATTGGCTGATTTGGACTGTGTGAAGGCCAAGTTGGTGTTTTTCTTGCTTTATGCTTTTGAATAAAACCTGGAGCCGGGATGTGGCCTGTTACTCTAGAACTTCTAGTCTTAGCTTGCGTTGTTTTTTTGCTTTACTGTATGTTTTGCGGTTTTGGGTGCTGCCTCTGGCCCCGCCTCGCTGTAAAAACATTTTACTGTTTTCTTTATAAAACAGGGCAATAAAGTTGTCTTTAGTTTAAAAAAGAAGCAATAGGCCCCAGCTAAAAAAAGCAATATGCCCATTTATTAAAAAAAGCAATAGGCCCATTAAAATCTCAACTAAAGACACATGGACACATGGACACATTGCTTGCTTGATCTAGCCATACCAGGCGACACGGGTGCACGCCGTCCCGCATTCGATGCTCCATTCTGGCGCATGTGCCCGGCAGCTCCTTCTCGACGCGTAGCGCTCCTACCATTGTCCAGGCACAACTAGTATCCATCATCGATGTGGCGAAGGCAAAGGCCATCTTGGAAAAAAGACTTGTGGATCTGGGCCACTTGCGGGATTTTCACAGTACATGGTGTTCATAACAGAAAATTGACACCGTAAAAAATACTCCATACCTAGTTTACCTATTATAAGGTCTTTACGGTGCGATGACTGGCTATTCACTAGGTTCTATCCTAATCCTTTCGATAAGTAAGTGTCAAACTCAACGAGAAAGAATGTATTGGTAAATGGATTTCAGCAAGGTTTCACTTTAAATACTGCATGGAAATTTTATAGATTGTATAAAAGTGAAGAGAACTTTATAAGAAGGTAAACAAGAACAAATTTGTAACAGTTCAGCAAGAGGCCCAATTTTGATTTTAGCTAAGGACAAGTCAGTTGTGTTTCTTATGAGTTTAAAAAGCTCCCGAGGACACACATGAATATTGGCAAGTTGCTTTCATCAATTTCATTGATATTAACTTTCATGGTTTTGATAAATTTTATGTGGGTGAATCTAGACTAATGTATGACTCTTACTTGGACTCATAAATACTTATGATTAGACCTTCTTGCAGGCTTTCAGCAACTACAACAAAGTTATTAAAGTAAAATCTAACCATAGCATTAAACTTTGTAGAAAAATATTCCCTAGCTAATGCAATAGTTTGTAAACTAGGATTAGACTTTCTATCACTCCAGCAACCCATCATAAAATCATAAAGTTGAAGTGTCATCTAACTGACGTTCATATTGTTTGGAATATGTGTGCCCTAGAGGCGATAAATTATTCAATGCGCATTTGTAAGTCATCTTATAATGAACTATTTGCACCTGTGTCATCAAATACATGATTCGGTTGTGGAAGCTTGTGCTTAATTTAGTTTAATGCAATTTGTCCTTAGTCGTTCAAGGTTCTCCTAGACACACACACTAACGAGACTAATGTGTTAAGCCGGATGATGACTATATTTACTTGTCATGTGCATAGAGATGCTAATCCAACTCACACTAGCTGAGCTAAAGACTTAAATCGGTTGGAATGGCCCAAAAGTTGAGTCGGCGTGATTAACCCATCATATGAGCCGCCTCGATTAATGGAATCCTTAAACCTGAGGTGACCGCACTATCCGAATTGCGGGTCCGACGGGTCAGAGTCTGCCAAACGTTGTCCGTAACTAGCAGTCATAAAAGCGGTGCTTGGGTCATATGTGAATCAAGTCGCGTGAGGTGAGTCACCAAGATGGAAGTTGCCCCTTCGACTTGAAGAGACATTCTCTAGGCCCTCTCATGTGATACGACTAGGAAGCATGGGCATGTGCGACTAAGTTAAGTATTAAACGATTTGATGTGATGTGTTAGTCGAGTTGAGTCGGAGCGAGAAGAGAAGGTTAAGCTACACAGGAATAGCGACTAACTATCCTATAGATCAGAACCAATATCGCGCAGTAAAGGGACTCTGGTGTAGTGTCACATTGGGGAAGATTATACTTACTGGTATCGGGGAGTCAGCACGTTTCTCTAGAAGCCGCTACTAACTGGTCAGTTCCGAGTGTAACTCGAGCTGTGTTACGTTTACCCTAAGCCTGCCGGGTCACACGCTTAAGAGGATAAAGTCACGCGGATGAAAATCTGACTGGCCAAAGCGAGCAAAGGTTGGACCTAATGGTGAGGGGTGAAGAACATGAAGCATACGTAGGAAGAATTTCTAGGGTACATGAAGAAATATCAAAAGTTTTCTGCTTCGTTGGCGCTGAATCGTTGCGAGTATGTATCGTTGTAGTCAATTTTCCTCTCGATGTCATCGTATTTTCCCATCTCGTTTGCCTCTATCTCGTAATCTCAGTGACCTGATATGTGTGTTTCTTTCACCCTCTTTTTTTTTGGGTGGAAGGGGGATGCAACAAGTGATATGCTGTTTCTTTCTTCAGAAACAAGAGTGAGGCGTTTTGTAGCCCGAGCTCCATGTAGTTCGCTTTTTGAAAAATTCGAAATTTGCATTTTTGAGTTTCCAGAATACGTGAAAAAATTCAGAGGTAAATACTGATAAGATCTACAAGTTTGCAAAATTTCAACTCAAAATGCTTTGAATTGTGGGCTGCACAAAAATGACAAATTGGTGGATCTAGGTGGTGACCAGGAAACAGATTAAAAAATTGAAATTTTGACAGATTTATCTTTTTTGTGTAGGCCAGAATACAATGAATTTCGAGTTACTTTTTTTGCACGCTTCTAGATCTAGACACTATCTACACCTGAGATTTTTTTCACGATTTTTAGAAACAAAAAAGTGTCGATTTTGAATTTTAACAAAAACGAGCTACATGGAGCTCTCGGGCTCCATTTAGACTTTCCGGAATGTACCCTACCTAGTTTCCCCACACAGGTAAGATCTCTTGCACAAACTGACTAAAGACCATCCTAGATGCCACGAAGCCCATGAAAAAAAGGTGTTCAGTCTAAAAGCCTAGTTTAAAATAGGCAATGGTATTTCATGAACATATTTTCGGTGGAAAATGATTTTATTCGTGTTGAAGACCATGACCCGTTAAAACCCAAACCAAAAGGGCTTTTTCTTGTTCGCACACACGACTGATTCTTTGGGGGTTGCCTCTTTTTATTTTCGTGTGTTTCATTTTTCCATGTTTCAATGCATATGACTGGCGAAAAAAAGGGTCTGTGCACCAAATAGAAAGCAGCTGAGTGTTAATTAGATAGTTCCTAATTATTTGATGTCTAATTTGATATTTGAGTAATTAATCATGTTAAATATTCTGAACAAAAAATACCATTGGCTCATTTTTCGTTCACAATAATAACATATTTCTGATCATATTGTAGGCAATTATTTTATGGTTAAAAACAGCGCGAAGCATAAGACAAAATTTTGAAAATGCACTGAAATATAAACAAAAAATGACATGAAACAGTAGGCAGCCCTGCCGCTAACCTAACCCCGGCGGCAGCCCACTAAGATAAGTAGGCCGAACAACAGCCCTTCTTCATGCCGACGCGGTGGCGGTGCTCAAGGAGGACTAGCTAGCGCGCTCTTCCATTGAGCATGGCAGCCGGCGTCGTTTATGTGCGGGGCGGCGAGGTGTCGCGAAGGTTCCCTCGTCAGCAACTCGATGGTTCACGGCGGTGCGCGGAAGTGTGATCGATGGCCGAGCGTCGAATTGCTACGTGCTCACCGCAGGGGAACGTCACGTAAGTTGGATCTGATTTTTTTTGTCGTCATTATGGTTTCCGATTTGTCGAATTTTGTTTTCTGTGAGTTTGAGTTTTCCCGCCCCGAAGCGTAATTAAAGCCTAAAATAATGTTGAGCTAAAACGAGGCACAAACAAAACACAAAGCAAATGAAGCTCCCAATCCTTCCTTCCATCTATTTCCACTCCTTGGAGTTTTCCAGTACATCAACTCCGGCCGCAGTCATGCAGTCATGCTAGAAGCTCACGCTAGAGCGGGCTTCGGAGGATACAACGGCGACTTGTATGTGTGGCCGGGCTCCCAGTCCGCCGGGATCAGCCCGTCTACCAGATCCATCACCACCGGATGCCCATTCCTGGCGGTGTCGACGTACATCACCCGGACCTTGTAGGGCAGCTGCAGCGAAGTAGCGTCGGTCTGGAACACGGCGCCCCTGATGCGTGTCATGGCCCTCTCGTCGCCGAGGAGGGTGACGTTGATCGTCTCGTACCCTGGGATGTACAGCGGCGTGATTGCGAAATTGCTTGTGGTGGAGGACCCGTCGACGCGGTAGACCGAGGTCAGGGGGGCGTACTGGCAGTCCACCCTGCAATAGTTACATCAATCGAGATGAAGAGTAAAATCGGGTAGTAGTAGCTTTACACTAGCTAGCGATGGCACTAGTTATCAGTAATCACCTGGTGTAGGTCAAGGCCGCCTTGGCACCATCGCCCATCTTCACGGGGTGGCCTTGCAAGAAGCTGAAGGCGTGACCGCTGAGGTCGAAGTGATGCTCGTTGGCGGCGCACGGACCGCCTCGGCAGACGTCGGTGACCACCACTGTGATTGGAAACGTAGATAAACGATTGCTGTTCGCCTGGATCAACTCCCAGCACGTTCCGCAGGCGGCGCCTCCCCTGAACATGGCGGGGGAGACCGCGGTGACGTTTGAATACCAGGGGGCCTCCTTCACAGCCTCAAAGTATCCGCACTCTCCAGCTACAAATCGATAATAAACAATCCGTGGGTTAGTCGTCATCCGTGGGAAACAACTTTTAGAATGTACAAATGAACCAAGACGGACAGAGTACCTTCGTTCCCGGCGCCATCTGCTGCCCCGCTCCAGGTGGCGAGGGCGCTGCCCTGCTCCGCCTCCTAGTCCCCGCCGGAACTGTAGCTCAGAGAAAAGGACAGCACCAAGAGGAGAGCAATGGCGATCGAACGGGTGGAGGCCATCTCTGAGAGTACAAGATGCTACTGTATTGGTGTGTGATGAACAGGGAGTGAAGGGCCTATTATATAGGCGGGCACCCTGTGATGAACAGAGCACTACACGTCTTGGCTTTTTTTTAAGGGCTACATGAGAATAAATTGAAGCTCCTTCTTAAGGGCTCCTTCTTTGTCATAGCATATAACTTAAGGCCCCTCCTACTTTATTTGGAATTACTGCCTTCAATGGTTAGATAAGTTGAAGCTCAACTAGTACTGGAGTAACACGTAACAGGGAACCTGAATGTGTTAGATAATGTAATTCGTCCACATTTTCCGTTGATACCATCTAGCAAGTGACAAGGAACCAGACCATATTCATCAAGCGGCATCCTGCTTTCTTAGGCCCTCTACATTGTAAGTAGCATCAAGATTCTTGTACACCAATAGTTTACATGCCTGCACAATGCATATTACTTGGAAGCTAGAATAGATGGAAATGCATGGAACAATGAATGGCCTCACTCATAAGTAGTAGTACTTCTTGGCTGGACGTCAGCCAGCTCCTTATTCTTCATTCTTCTTTTCTGATTTTCACAATCAAATTAAAAATCCAAATCTTATATAGTGGCACTCTCCAATGCACTTGTTTGTGCAATGGATTTCCATAAATAATATCTGAATTTCAAGCCTACGACCAGTTTGTGACACATTAGCTGCTCACAAGATCAGAATTAAGAAAACTTGTTAATTTACAACGCTGGCTTTTAGACTATCTAACTGTTGTATTGCCAATATGGACACATACCACTGCTCTGTTGCGGGTCTTAGCTGATTCATCCTATGTTTGTGCAGTTTCTCTTGTAACCGTGATATTATTAGAGATGTAGCACTATTACTACGGAGTTAATGGTGGATTCTCCTTGTAGGTTCTCTTGACATGCTTGTCCGTATTGGCAGTCTACTTCAAAACCTTTCCTGGACGGTACACCAAGTCTGAAACATATAGTGGCACTGTAAACTGTATCTTCCAGAAAAATTCTTGGTTATTTCTTAGTAAGTTGCATTTTCAGTTTTCACCGCCTGAATCTGGGCAGCCAAGTTATTTTTTTTGTCCTAATTTATTAACATCTGCAATATATGAGATCAAATGCATCCATTGCCTCAGCTATTTGATGCATCCCACCTCAGCCAGCTAAGAGTTTATCATTGGAGCTTAGTTAAAATTTGACAGTTAGCTATATTTGGCATCTTGTATGCTTTTTATATCATGCAAAATATACCTGAGGTTCTTCTTTATGTATATTTGCTGGTGATGTTCTCATTACTTGGAAGCCAGTGAGCTAATTACTTGGAAGCATTCTGTGTTTTAGTTCATTTAATCAGATTTGATGGATGGTTAAGGTGATCAGTAGTATCCTTCCATTCTTCTTGTCTCATTTTCCAATCAAATAAAAACAGCATGGTGGTTGAAACCAACTCGCTGCAAATGTTCAGAACGTTGAATGTGGTTGGTACCGTAAATTGTGGCAGGTTGATCTGCCACGAAATGGTTTTTTCCTTCAGACTAGCTCCAGCACTGCAACGAATGACCTCATAAGTAGTAATTCTTGGCAGGACGTCAGCCACCTCCTTATTCTTCATTTTTCTTGTCTGATTCTCCCAATCAAATAACAACACTCAAGCTTAGATAGTGAAACTGTCCAATACACATGTTTGTGCAATGGATTCCCGTAAATAATATCTGAATTTCAAGCATGCGTATATGCGCAGGTAGTAGGTTCTCTTGACATGCTTGTCCCTATTGGCAGTAGACTTCAAAATCTTTCTTAGACGGTATGCCAAGTCTGAAACATATCGAGTGGCATTGTAAATTGTATCTTCCAGAAAATTTCTTGGTTTTTTCTTAGTAAGTTGCATTTTCAGTTTTCACCGCCTGAATCTGGGCAGCCATTTTTTTTCTTAGTAACTTGAGGAGAGCAATGACGGTCGAACCGGATGAGGGCATGTCAAGAGTACAAGATAGCACTGTGCTACTTTGTGATGAGCAGGGTACTTCTGGACTCCCTTATTATATAGGCAGGCGCGTTGTACAGAGCAGAGTGTCTCCCTCTCGTCGGCTCTAAAGTAGAGATTGATCTTTTTTATTTATTTTCGTGGAATTTATTGATTTGTCAGATGCAAGACGAAACTTGTAGCTTTGCATGGTGGTTGTTGAAACAAACTCTGTACCCTCTCGTCGGCTGTAACATGTAGATACTTCATCTTTTGTTGGGTGGAATGTACTGATTTGATCAGATGCAAGGCTCCTGTCCTCTCTCTCACAAAACTTCCAGCTTTGCATGGTTGTCGAAACAAACTGTATTCACAATGATGCATACACACGCAAGGCAGCTAGGAAGCTTACTATTTTTGTGCAGCGTCAGAATCTCGTTGCATGCATGTGGTTGGTACCGAAAATTGTAGCGATTTGATCCGCCACAAAACCGTTTTTTCTAGTTTTATATGGTGGTTGAAACAAACTGTGCAAATGTGTTCACGATTCACAATGCACACACACAATGCAGTTTAATAACCTAACCAAAAGGAGACAAGGCAGTTACGAAGCTTATTACTCCGTGATGATGCTGTGGCAAAGAAGACCCAAGTGTGGCGCATGATTGTTGTACATCAATTACTAGTTAAACATCATGGACGACTCGTGTACGTTCCTAACCAACCAGTTGATGTACACTTCTCATTCATACGGGCAAACACACACTCAGCCCTATCATGCGGTTGATGAGTTCGACCTCACTGGCTGGCTGGCCCATGGAGCTCTTCCGCTGCTGCTCATGTAAACCCACAGGGCCACAATGTACTTACCTATGACAATACTTTGATTTACACAACTTAGCTGCCGAGGTCAGTGGTGCTATGTTTCCGGTGACCATATTAGATGGAACTAAACTAAGATACTGACATTGATGGAACTGGAGGCATGAGAGTATAGGACTTCTGTTACATCCTCCTGCTGATACTGTGTAATAGGTGGATCGTGTGCATATATCAGCCCATACTTATCAGCCATATGATTGAAAATACTGTAGAAATTGCAGAATTGCATGCTTATTAAGTCTAAGAATGTTTATGGTGCCGAACACTATATTTGGTTATGAAGAACAAAACTTGATTCATTGAAGGACACAGAGTAAAAGGAGAAGACAGAGTGCTCTTTTCCAAAGCTATTCTTAGGTTCAATGTTTATCAAGGAATTTTCTCTCTTGAAGTACAATGTATCAATGGCTGCATTGATATTTATATGTGCTTGTCAAGCGCAATAGGCTATATGCATGTTGCTTTTGTGAGCGTATAATTAGAGATCTTATAAGGAGTATATGCCTACGTTAGATTTTGCAGCATAGCATCTCTTATAAGTAGTTACAACACATTATGTAATTTGCTTCATCTGGGAATTTATCATATTTCAGCAGCGCAATATACTGATGGAATAATAATGGACCTGTATTGATGTTTGGTATTTTGATTTCTTTTCATAATTTTCAATCATTTGCTTAATAGTGAAACATGTGTAATACGAAAAATGTATATTAGGAGAATGTTTCAAAAGCACCTCAAAAAGTTTTTTGGGGCACTAAATGCCTAAAAAGATATTAGGGAGCTTCTCCAAAATGCCCCTAAAAAGTTTTTAGGGCACATATTTAAATGGGCGTTAGAAATAAATGGGGTTTAGTTTTGAGAGCATTGAACTTGTGAAATTTCCTATCCAAATTTGACTGATTTTTCACTTAAAAAAAACAAACTTTCTTGAAAAAAGATCCAAAATATTTCTCGGACGTGCTACTACTGATAGGATTTAGTGTGAGTAGCTGACGGACGGGTAGCAAGATGGCAATTCGTGCTCCACTCAAATAAGAAAAGATGTGGCTGGCTAACTCAGGCCCGACTGAGAAAAGGTTGGCACCCGCAACTAGGTAGCTAGATGCTTGCACCAGCTATCTATATATCTCAACCGCAATATTTAACCTGTAGCCTTTTGAAGTGTTGCATGCTCCAATAATTAATCAACAATGCATGTGTAGCACCAAATCTAGTAGTTTCATGTGTCACCCAACGGCCAGGACCCACGAAAACGAAGTCGCGTAGCGCAAATCTGGCCAGGGCTCCGAGCCCTCGTTCACCGCCTCCCTGTTGGCTCATATCCCGAAAAGTTCATGAAGCTACGCGAAATCCGCGTCCCACCCAAGCGATGCAGAATTTATGTGTGGCAAGGAGGAGCACAAAGAGGAATTCTTTCATATTCTCGCTGCAGCAACTCTATAGAATACTTAGGATACTGATTACCTATGTATTGCAATTGTAGGATAACTATCGATTTCTTCTCGTTTATTATTGTTGTTTGACTTCGTGCATCAGAAGAGAAATGAACTGTTCCAAAAGTTACTACTGTGCATAAGAAGGGCACCATCGACCTACCAGAATTGAGAAACGCATATGACGAACATGTCAATTCCGTTGACTAAGTTTTGGCCCCTAATGCTGTACGCTTTTTCAGTTTTTGGAGCGACGACCAAAGGTGAGGCTAAAATCAGAAAAGAGCTTGAGAGTGCACTGCCTCGTGCTCTGTTCTGTTCATTGTTTTAAGAAAGGTGTCTGTTTTGTTCATCACGACTGAGGCGTCGTGCGGGGCAAAGATGCTCGTCAGCTTCTTTGCGTCAGGAAATCAGAGGACGGCTTTTCTGTTTAGTGCTACAACTAAAGAGGCAAAGCTCGTGCTTTTGTGTAGTTCGCTATGCTAGTTCATAGCCTGAACTTGAGCCTAGCTCGTGCTCTGTTTTCTTCATTGTTGATCGCTGGCGTTGCCGTTGTGTGATGGCATGCCTCTGGTCATGCCCAGCGAGGATGCTCTTTTTTTGGCGTCAGAAAACTCAGAAGATGACTTGTCTGTCTGGCGCCAGACAATGTGCTGTGCTCTAAGAAAAATTGAATCGCCATCACACCAACGAGCCAATAAAATGAGGATACCCATAGCGAGTAGAGTTGACACCCGCATGACCTCCCAAGTTGATGGCATTCATCAGCAGCTGCTTTACGCCGCCCACGGCCGACCAAGTTAAGGACGGTGCCGCCATGCATCAGTTAGGCATTTTCTATAGTTCACCAAGCCGCAGTTCTAGGTCCACTTTCCTGCAACCTGGCGCGAACCCATCATCGTTCCGGCCCGAAAGCTCAAGAGTATATTTTTTTTCCAGAGGAGAGCCAAAATGGACCACCAGTTTTCATTCACATGCAATGGATAGCCGCATGCACACCGGCCCCAGCACCTCCACGCCGACAGGGAGGGCTTCAGCGGACACGGACGCCGGCCCAATTGAGGTGAGATTGGATTTGGCGTTCGGCATTCTTTCTTGATTTCTCGTTGATCAGGTTCTTCTTTCTCAACCGCAGAGCTACTCTGCTCGACGAGGAGCTGGCGGCGCCACCAAGAAGGCAGCTGGCTCGCGTCGGCTGGCTGGAGTCTGTCAAGGTTATCATTGAACTGGGGCCGAGATTCTAGTTCGAGGAATGGCGACGCGGAACTCTTGTTGATCAAATTGCGGATGCTTGGACTTGGATCGGAGTGGTGGGGATGCCGATCGTATAGGACGATACTAGTGTCTTTGTCCTTATACCGTTGATGCATCATTATGCCAATTTAGTAACATGATAACCACTGATTAGTGAGGATAGAACATTATGGCCACTGATTCTGACTAGGTTGGTTCCTACTTAGTAGCTATCGATATTTGTGCCTTCTGATAATGGTAAGTTTATTTACCGTACAACACTTAAGTATACTGAGAACTATAGCTACAACAAATCCTTTTCAAAGAATAGATCGCCAACACCAATACCTTGTTTTAGAAAATATAATTTGTGCCATGCTTTCAGCTGATATGCATGTATAATTTCAGGGTGTGTGCCATATGTTCGAAGCTCGTCTTCTTAGAGGCTAGGCATAGCCTCAATTTTGAGCGCTGATACGTATTCAAAGACCTTTCTGTTCCATATACTAGAGGAGATTGTCGAAGACCTAAAGTGCCTTTGCAACGAGAAGGTGTATGGACGACTAAATATGGGGCCGACGACGATCATGAGTTGGAGATAATACAGCTCGTGGGAGGTTTGGACCTACCATCACAACTTTCACTTGTTATAACGGCAGATGGGAGCACATCTAGAGAGCAAACCGGTTCAATGGGTCATTTAATTTCTCGCTACGATAACCACTCTTGACCACTATTGCTCTGGTAGTTCGTGTGGGAGACGTCGTCGTTGCGAGAAAAACAGAGTCTAATATTTTTTTTGGCGCGGGCCAAACTCGACCACTGCATGGAGTGGGTAATCCCAATCATTTAACTAGCACCGAAGTATTGGGCCCAAAAATATTTAAACCGTGTGTACATGCAGGGAACCAGTGGTGAATCAAAATAAATACAAGTTTTACTAAACCTTTATACTTATATGGGTCTTATTTTTCGAATGTTGTAGTGTTACTAGTATAATTTTCCGTTTTTCCGCATAGTTTGACCACATACCGGCAATATTACTGGATATTAGTTGGTGTTTTTCTATTTGTATTGAATTCATTGAAATATACTAGAAATATGTTTTCTACAATGCATAATCTATATAATATATATGTATTTATGGTAACAATCTCTAAACAACACAATGTAACAAATGTCTCAATAGTAGTTTCTAGTGTATGATTAAGTCAATATATTAATAGAAACTTTAAGGGTATGAACTGAACCAATGACTCTACTTATTCATAGTCAAAATTATCTAACAAGTCTTTTTAACAAAATGTGCAAGCTTTGTACTTGGAGTGCGCATTCTATCATGTCGCATATGTAAATTTTGTTATTTGATATGATCTTATGCAGTGTGTTTGTTATCATATGATGATTACCGTCAAACTACCGCTAGTTTACGAAATAAAAATTTGTTCCACGGAATTATCATAAAACCGGCAGGCGTTCAGCCATAAAGAGAATAACACGGTAACTAAAACTAAACTTCTCGTCTCCCCGGACACATGATAATATTGCTGGGAAACAAGCTTACTGGCAAGCTACACTATGGCCAATGTTTCGTTATAATCGTCGAAACAGGCATCACCTTAGGTTAATTTGTGCATCTATTAATGTTGCGACGACCAAAAAATCACTATCTCACCCCCCCCCCCCCCCCCCCAAGAGGTGAAACGGCAGCACGCATCCTGGGTGACGGTGGCCCAGGAGGTGGCTAGGCGGCATGACATGTTGTCGATGGTGGGTCGTGCGGCTTGTGTTCGTCTATGGCGAGATGGTAGAGCACAATGAGAAGTGGCGGCACAGGGGTTTCTTATAGATGGCCGACTGGACGGGAAAGCAAGACGGGTGGATGGTGAGCCGACGTGTTGGTTTAATGTCGGCGACACGTTTCCGCTTGACTGCCCGGGCTGCGCCACTTTGGAAGGCTGCTCCGCAATTATAGTCGCGACGTGACCGGTGTGCGGTGGCCCCGCCTGTCCTTGGTTTTGGGGAGGTCGACGGAGACGAGGTTCCGCGAGAGAGCAAGTACAACATTCGTTGATGAATCGATGTCCCGAAGCCATGTCGTCTTCCTAAGCATACTCCTATGCACGTCGTCGCCTTTCGCCTCTGAATTTTCTTTGATTTCTTTCAAAACAAAATACGTGGAAACCTACATGAAGCTAGGGATTGAATATTTCTACAACTTTCTATGTTTATTTGAATCTAATCACAAAATTATGTTAAAATGATTTTGAGAATTTGCTAGGTGTAAAACAGAACACACTTGTAGTTGAAATGGAATTACTTTTGGGTAATCCACAAAAAATCATTTAAAAGGGCAAAAGTTGCTACAAATTAATATATTCTGAACACATGGGAATTGGCCATCCAATATGGTCTACTTTGAAAATTGGAAATGTGCTATTTTCCACCATGTTCTTTGCACTTGCTTCACAAAGAAGTCCTTTTTACCACTCAAGAAATCGGAATTACTTTTCTAAAAAAAAAATCGAAAAATATTTTTTACGTCTCTGTATATGTGTGTGCATATACAGAATCCATGTATATGTGTGCATACTATTTTTTACGTCTCTGTCGATTACTTTTCAAATAACACTCGATAAAACTGACCCCGTCATCCATTTGCCGTTAACCGCGGTTAAAATGGAGACCCGTCCCATGGGTATGCTAAGTGCAAGCAGTCGACAAACCGCGAGTAAGCCGAGTGTTTTATATTGTCGACTGTTTTACGGCGACTCTCGGTGACATTACATGTTTTCGTTTGTCCGTAAAATAACCTTGGCAGGTCGTTGCTGAGAAATCTATCTGGTTTCTGTAGTGTATTAATAAGGTGTCACCTTTTTGTTACCTATCAGATCATCATTAGTATATAACTAGTTGAATGCCCGTGCGTTGCTACGGGTCCCTCAACTTTCTGCTCGCCGGACAACATCTTATGCCAAACACAAGCATTCTTCTCATTTTCATGCACCGGAAAACAAATTCCTTTTGGCAAGGACAAGGGGCAGTGGACGACGATCACCGTTGAAGACCGCTTGTCGCCTTGGATTACGGTATCATCCGTAAAGACGGCATGCCGCCAATGACTACCAGCACTATCAACCAACAAATTTCACACAAGAATCAAACTGAAAGACAAAGGCACCTCGGCAGCTCGGCTGCTGCTAAACCAGTTTCCCATAATATAATCAATCCACACATCCACAAGTTTTGACCAACGTTGAAGTGCTGATGGAATTTTAGCACAGAAGCATGCAACTACCAAACATGTTACTACTACTCCAAGTCCACAAGGGAGTAATACTGAGAGACAAAGGTTGTTTTACAGGATTTCAGAGAGAGGCGACAGTGGCCGATGATGGCGACGGTTGATGTCTTCGGCATGATGATCGTCGGGTCTTTAGCAATTATAGTCGCCATGGTGTCGAGTCGCTGAATGATCACTGCATGGCTCTGCTATTTTGGCACGAGAGAATGAGAAGCTGGACTGCTGTTTAGCGCCAGAGAATGAGAACGCGACATGGTTTGGCTTGCTGGTGCTAGAACATGATTGTATCCCCAATTATTCGTCAAATTTACTGTTGGAAACACCCAAATCACCACCTTGCTTGTGAGATAAAATTAGTATAATATAAAATCAGTGGATAGAACACAATAGAAAATATAATATCGGTGAATACATGTCCTGGTTCTATTGATCATCCTTGTGAGAAAAAACATAGGTTATCGAATCTCAGTTAGAATCTGATGATTTCAAAAGAATTATGTATGCCATGCAATTCAGTAGAAAGATTTAGCTTGTATTATACACAAATTTACAGGACCGAGATACCTTGTACAAGTCAATGTCAAGGGAGTCTTGAGCTTCATTAGGACAACGGGGCAGAAGGTTCTTATCGCTTCGGTGGCCTCTCTAGCCCTATTTGCGTGTTTCAGTACCGTAGCCGTGTCCTTCTGTGCATTCTCAATTCGTTACCACTGTTAATAGCCGCCCAGAATAATGGAACTGACCTGTTTTTAATCCTTTTCAAGTAACTGGAATAATAGAAGCAAGGTGATGAAACAAAAAAGAACCACAAATTTCTCTAGCAACAGGTTGTACGATCAAGATCTTGAATGCATCTTGATTTACAAGTCTTTCACTTATAACATGTTAAGAAAAGCTCCACCATTGCTCCAGCATTATATCTGATTCAAATAAATATAAATATAGCAACAAATGTCAGAAAATGTGAACTTTTGTCGACCCTTCACCTCCGGCAATGATGTTGAGGGTGCGACCAACTGCACCTCCAGCTCCACTCATTTCTCCCTCTGTATCAGCTACCGCCTCGACCTTCAGCTCCAGGTCTGTTTGGTGTCAAAGATCTGCATAATATAACAGCTTTTATGAGAAATAAGAAAATGAACTGATAAGCATGTTTCTTCAACGGATAGTAGGAAACAAACAAAAAAAATCTTGAAGTGGTAATCAGAAGTGGCTATGAGCTGACACAAATGGTAAATAACAAGGGACACACATATACATACATCTGATTGCCATCTCTTAATACATAGAGCAACAAATATTCCATACACCAAGAACACATATTATACGAAAGAAAATAACATTGGGTATGAAATCCTTAATTTATACTGCATATGCCTTAGCAATAAAATTCAAGCATGGGATAACATTGGAAGAAAAGGTATTGCTCAGTGCACACAGAAGATAAATTTAGGTGGATCTCATAAACTGTAACAGAATTCCATGAACTGAGTCTATTGGATATTTTATGCAGCTACGAGGATGTCGATTGGGAATAATCCCAGTACCTGAATGCTTGTGGAAATGCAGCAAAGAACAAAAGTACTTTTTCTGGTTGGGCTACAAAAGAAATACACATGATTTCATATAATGAAACTGTAATTTACATAGTTTTACCAATCTGTAACGTATCATGAAAAAACAAAATATACTATACTCATCTAGTAGGCATATGCATAGATTTATTATTGCTAACGT
The DNA here is from genome assembly GCA_947311845.1 of Poa pratensis. Classification (NCBI taxonomy): domain Eukaryota; kingdom Viridiplantae; phylum Streptophyta; class Magnoliopsida; order Poales; family Poaceae; genus Poa; species Poa pratensis. The sequence continues at coordinate 4,324,950 of CAMZMU010000053.1, read as the reverse complement.
GTGGAAATGGAAGAAGATCTAGTCATACTGTTGATATTAAGCAAGACATAATTCATGATGTGATATATGTACTCACACTCCTAGAATTTTAAGAAAAGGAACACAAAAAAATGGCTCTATAAATGCCGCCTCATCTAAGGGGTTCACCTCCCAGTCATGCCGTTTGACTGCACTTGAAGGTGACTGCCATCGTGCGACACCCTATACCAGGTCTTGGCGGCCCTGAAATGCATGCATGTTGTTGACGCTATGGTCATCTTGGACATTGACGTGTCAGGCAAACTAACTGAACATGAACTCAAAATGTAGTGTCAGCAGGCTCGTAGTGTTTAGATTTTTCACTTTAATGTGATATATTTGTTAACCAGAATTTTCCACAAAATATCATTCAGATTTTTTGTATTGTACATTTACAACATCTGGCACTGTAGCTTGGTCAAGTTGAATGTACACAGAATATGAAAATTGTTCATTCAGACTATCAGCCTGTTGCAACTTAGCTGACATTCAGGAAACCAGAGCGAAAACATCATTAGTCCCACGAGCCAGTCTACCATTCGTTTGCTGCATCCGCTGGATCCAGATAGCACCAAACCTTACCTTCACTGCTTTCTCAACTGACAAGATGAACATTTTTGCTGCCGTTCACCTGAAATAAGAAGAAACATCAAAATTTTGCATTGGACAGCAAAATGTTAGTAGAGAAGGGAAGGGGATTACCATCTAAAGAAGTGGAGCGAATGTTGATCCAACCTCTTACTTCGGTCCCCCACTAATAATCACATTGAAGATGTCATCGATTCACTTGATCTCCATATGGAATAATATGATATCAGAAGGTAGATTTCTATACTGAAAATGCACAAATTGTAGTAGTATGGGTGAGTGTTAACTTCATCATATATGCAGGCAAAAGCAAAGAAAAGGTTCATTCTATATGCAGTACGTTTAGCAATTGAATGCTGCAACAAACCTGCTGTTCAACGGCATGCTCGAAATCTCTTTTCCCATGATGAAATTCATGCATCAAGCTCAATCTGTTGTCTGGCCTTGGCTGCACAGGCAAGGAGAGCGTTCTATGAGACTACTCATCCATGTTTGTTTTGGAAAGCAAGTTAGGATACCAGGAAAATGTAGGGAGCATACAGAATTAGACATGGGTCTGCAACGGAAGAAAGCATATATGCTACTTATGCAATAGAATATATAATTAAAATAGTACAGACAGACTGATACAATTTTTGGCTCCAATAATCACCAACAGGAACATGAAGAAACATTGGTGAAACAGAGATGTGTTACCCCAAAATAACTGTCCCTATAAGTTGGATGGAGTCATTAATTAGTTAGCACAAGAATCTCACCTATTTGTGCTTTCTATCACCAGCGTTGGAGGATAAGAAGGCAGCTGCCGCATTTGCTATAGAAGCCTCCGACTCCGCAACTCGGCTCTAAAACAATTGAAAGAGAATACAATTTATGCATTGATTTTTAGAACTCTGTCACAGCATAGCAGCCATCTACCTTCTTCCCCTTGCAACAACAACAACAACAAAGCTTTTTTTTCCCAAACAAGTTGGGGTAGGCTAGAGTTGAAACCCATAAGATCTCGAAACCAGGTCATGGTTCTGGCACATGGATAGCGAACTTCCACGCAGCCCTATCCATGGCTAGTTCTTTGGTGATATTCCAATTCTTCAGATCTCTCTTAACAGACTCATCCCATGTCAAGTTTGGCCTACCACGACCCCTCTTAACATTCTCATCCCGCTTTATCCGTCCGGTATGCAATGGCGCTTCCGGAGGCCTACGTTCTATATGACCAAACCATCTTAGACGGTGTTGGACAACCTTCTCTTCAATTGGTGTTACCCCAACTCTCTCACGTATATCATTATTCCTAACCCGGTCCTTTCTTGTGTGGCCACATATCCATCTCAACATGCGCATCTCCGCTACACCTAACTGTTGGATATGTCGTCTCTTGGTCGGCCAACATTCTGCGCCATACAACATCGCAGGTCGAATCGCCGTCCTATAGAACTTGCCTTTTATCTTTTGTGGCACTTTCCTATCATAGAGGACGCCAGAAGCTTGGCGCCACTTCATCCAACCAGATTTGATTCGATGACTCACATCTTCATCGATATCACCATCCTTCTGGAGCATAGACCCCAAATATCGGAAGGTGTCTTTCTCAAGTACCACCTGTCCATCAAGCCTAACCTCTTCCTCCTCGTGCCTAGTAGTACTGAAACTGCACCTCATGTACTCAGTTTTGGTTCTACTAAGCCTAAAACCTTTCGATTCTAGAGTTCGCCTCCACAGCTCTAACTTTCTATTAACCCCCGCCCGACTATCGTCAATTAGCACCACATCATCCGCAAAGAGCATACACCATGGGATATCTCCTTGTATATCCCCTGTGACCTCATCCATCACCAAAGTAAAGAGATAAGGGCTCAAAGTTGACCCCTGGTGCAGTCCTATTTTAATTGCAAAGTCATCGGTGTCGCCATCACTTGTTCGAACACTTGTCACAACATTATCATACATATCCTTAATGAGGGTAATGTACTTTGTTGGGACTTTGTGTTTCTCCAAGGCCCACCACATGACATTCCGTGATATCTTATCATACGCCTTCTCCAAGTCAATGAACACCATATGAAGATCCTTCTTCTTCTCCCTGTATCTCTCCATAAGTTGTCGTACCAAGAAGATGGCTTCCATGGTAGACCTCCCAGGCATGAAACCAAATTGATTTTTGGTCACGCTTGTCAATCTTCTTAAACGGTGCTCAATGACTCTCTCCCATAGCTTCATTGTATGGCTCATCAACTTGATTCTACTGTAATTAGTGCAACTTTGAACATCCCCCTTGTTCTTGAAGATTGGCACTAATGTACTCCGCCTCCATTCTTCGGGCATCTTGTTTGACCGAAAAATGAGGTTGAAAAGTTTAGTTAGCCATACTATCGCTATGTCTCCAAGGCCTCTCCACACCTCGATGGGGATACCATCAGGGCCCATTGCCTTGCCTCCTTTCATCCTCTTCAAAGTCTCCCTAACCTCAGCCTCCTGGATACGCCGCACAAAGCGTCGGCTAGTATCATCGGAGGAATCGTCTAGCTCAATGGTAGAACTCTCATTCTCTCCATTGAACAGGTCGTCGAAGTACTCTCGCCATCTACGCTTGATCTCTTCGTCCTTCACGAGGAGTTGATCTGCTCCGTCCTTTATACATTTGACTTGGTTGACGTCCCTCGTCTTCCTTTCTCTCGTCTTCGCCATCTTATAGATGTCTCTTTCGCCCTCCTTCGTGTTTAGATGCTGGTAGAGGTCCTCATACGCCCGACCCCTTGCCTCGCTCACCGCTCGCTTTGCGGCCTTCTTTGCCCCCTTGTATATCTCCATGTTGGTTGTGCTCCTATCCAGGTATAGGCATCTGAAACAGTCCTTCTTCTCCTTAATAGCCTTCTGCACCTCAACGTTCCACCACCAGGCATCCTTTGCATCCCTTCTACTTCCCCTGGTCACCCCAAACTCCTCTGATGCAATCTTCCGAATGCAAGTCGCCATCCTCATCCACATACTGTTTGCATCGCCTCCTTCCTCCCAAGGGCCCTCCTTAAAAACCCTCTCCTTAAAAGCTTGAGCTGCCTCTCCCTTTAACTTCCACCACTTTGTTCTAGCAACTTTTGGGCGCTTATCCCGCTGGACACGAATCCAAAAACGGAAGTCAGCCACCACCAGCTTATGTTGATGGACAACACTCTCTCCAGGTATCGCCTTACAATCAAGGCAAGCGCGTCTATCTTCTCTTCGAGAGAGGACAAAATCAATCTGGCTAGAGTGTTGGCCACTACTGAAGTCACTAGGTGGGATTCTCTCTTTCCCTTGCACATTCAGAAAATATACCGTTTATTTTTTCATTACCTCATCCAAATCCTAGATTGTAGCATTTAGGGTGAGTCTAGTACTTGAGTTGAAATGGAGTGGCGTCGATGAAGAAGGAAATACAATTTCTGAGAAACTTGTGATGGTTGGTAATCTTTTGTTTATCTCCGTTTTTTATTACTTTTCTTTCATTCTTTCTGGGTGGAACAAACAAACCTAGAATCTTCTCTCAGTAGGATGGTACGAACAAAATAGGATCCCTCACCTGCAGTAACCATGAACGATCTCTTGCACATAAACTGGCCTAAGCCGTGCTAGAGCATCACCCCCCTGTAGTTTTGATTTCCCAGGACCGTGAAAAGAAATCAAATCCCAAGTCTTAGTACGCACTCTCGAAATCTCCGTTTTTGGCATCGAGTTTGAGTGCGTACTAACAGCCATCTAATCGAAAAATTAAACAAATAGAACAGCTGAACCTAAATTTTTGGCATCGAGTTTGAGGAAAGCACACGATTTTACTGGCAGAAAACAAAATCAGGAAAAATTACATGTTAACATGGAGAAGCTCTGTACCGAGGACGGCGAGTCGGCGATCCCCTTCTCCGCCAGTCCTCTATTCTTCCTTATTGATCCCCTTTTTCGCCTCATCTAGGTCGTCATGGCTCAGTGTGAGAAAAGGCGGACGAGGATGGAGGTGGAGGCGGCGCGCCGGCTAGGCTGGGAAGATCAAAGCGATAGTAGAGAAAGGTGCGATGGTGGGAGGCTGGTGGCGGCGACTGAAGAAGGTTGATTTCCAGGATGGGAAAGGACATGGCCTGTGTATAGCTGGCCCACAGGTCGGCGCCGAAACATTTGCAATCGCGCGGGCAGACGGCAGGGAGGCAAACGATGGTTCGGTAGACGACCTTGAGGCGCCGGCCATGGACGAGAATCGAGGTGACAGGTGAGCGCCGCAGGGCACGTCCATCGCTACCTCAAGGCAGAAGCCGTGAGCGTGATCTCGTCGGCGTTGAGTGTGAGCGGGCGCGTGAATGACGACCTCCAGGCGGCGGCCATCTTCTTCACCTGATGGTGCGGTCGGCACGCTGGGCAAGGAGGCGGCGCCGATCAACTGCATAGCGGCATGGCGGAGAAGAAGGAACCTAGGCGTGGATTCTGTCTCGGACGGCAACGTTCCTCGTTAGCACGAGGGCCATCGGGCTTTGCTGGGCTTGGTCCATATGTGTCGCGCTCGCGAGGCGATTGACCAGACGGGGCAGAAAATGGGAAGACGTACCAACGTACGAACTCCCATTTAATAGTAAAGATTACAACCTGTTAACATATAATTAAATGATACAAAAAAACTACTAGTGATATGTCACTTTTGTTGGTTACGTATCACGACATCAGTAGTGTATATAAGTACAATCTGCCACCAAATAATGTACTTCCTCCTCCGGAAATAGTGGTGCATTAAACATAAAAAGATACAAAAACTATTAGTCATATGTCTCTCTCTCAGTTGTGTTTGGTACCTATCAGGACATCAGTAGTATAACTGCAATTTGCCACCAAATAATGTACTTCCTCCTCTGAAAATAAAGGTGCATTAAACATGAAAAGATACAAAAACTATTAGTGATATGTCGTGTTTGGTACGTATCACGACATCAGTACTATAACGACAATCTACCACCAAATAATGTACTTCCTCCTATGAAAATAAAAGACGCACTATTATATTGCTAGACAATATTGTAATCTTCAATAACTAATATACACCAAAGTGTTGACTCAGACATCTAAATTCCACTTATATCTTATATTCCCTTGTATTGAGCGACCCATGCATCAGCTGGCATTAAAAAAAGATACCAACATGGACTATCCCCTGTTGATTTTTGTTTATAGAACAAAGCAACCATGCACCATAGGGGACTCCGGGGACTCGAACCCTGGTGGGCTGGGGGCCGGCAACCATCCTCATGCGCAAGTGATGACACCTAGAATTCAAAAACATCATTGCGGCTCTGGTATCGTATGTGCGCCAACTAATTGGTGACTTCTTGTTGAGAAGTTTGTATAAGAGCAGCGGTGCTCTTGCCGTAACATGCCTCCTCTGCTTTCCTGACGCCCAGAAAACAGAGCAGCTAAGCAGGCAAGCCGTTCTCTGTTTTCCTGACGCCGAGAAACAGAGTATCTTTGCCCTCGCACGACGCGTGAGTGGTGATGAACAAGCGAGCTCTTTTTCTTATTTGAGCCTCACCGTCGGACATTGCTTCATCAAAAATTGAAAACAAAACGTACTACTCCTTCCGTTTCTTAATGTAAGGTGTATAGTTTTTAAAGAAAAATACATAATATAAGGTGTATTTGCAATTTATGGACAATCTGACCCATAAAAATGAGACCTAGTCTCAAAAAGAGGGATTTAATGGATTGTATTCATTTTGTGTCTATTTAAGAACACATTTCTCATAATTTTTTCTAGAAAAAAGTGTCAATTATATGCAAATATCATGTTTTAATATTCGTGCAGAAAACTATACGCCCTAAATTGAGAAACGGAGGGAGTATAACATTACGGACGTCAATGGACTAGCTAGACGTCCCAACCTGCCACCGCTATACATTTCACTGTGTCATCAATCGTCGCCTCGCCGATAGTCCGCGCTACTTTTCATGTGCATATGTTCGGTACACCCTCTATTTCTAGATATAATTTGTTTTTAGATTTCTCATGATTCACAGGTATGTATACCGTATTTTAGTATGTTAATTCACTCATTTTTAGTGCATTATGTGCACTAAGGGTGTTAGTTGGGGACTTACAAAGACAATTTTGCCCCAGATGCATTATGAGTCAAATTTTGGTCACAGGACAAAACCAGTACCGGGATTGGAGTACGTGCAAACTGGAGTTGGATAGCTAGCTTAGGATGACTCCAACGGGGCGACGCATCACATCCGCGCGCGTCCGTCCCTGTCCGCGGGAGCCAAAAACATGGCCCAACGCGGCGACGAAAACGGACCGCGCGTCCATTCTCCTGTCCGCCGGGACCCATTCGTGGCCCAAATTTGGGCCAGGTTTGCGTCGGCCGCGGACGCGCGCGGAGCACAATTGTGTCCTCATCTAGTCCGCCCCTGGCCCGCCCAGCAGAGGCAAAATCCAGACACACACCTTCACTCTCCCCAACCCCCACCCGAGCTCCTGCCCTAGCCAGGGTCGACCCAGCCGCCGACGCCAACTACGCTGCTTTGCTGGGCGCCGAGAAGGAGGGCGAACTCGATTTCGAGCCCGAAGCTCCAAAGAAGTCAAAGAAGGAGCTCACAGTAGAGCAGCGGGCCAGAGAGACCCAGAAGCGGGGCGCCCGGAGGAGGAGGTTGACGGAGGAGAGGCTCGCCGTCGCCAAGAAGGCCGCCAACGAGCATAAGGGACAGGACGATGAATCTGACCTCGTGTCCAGGGCCGCGACCGCTGCCCTCCTCCTGATTGGAATGGTACCGCCAGCGGGAGCGGCCGCAGTCGCGACTACGGCGGCCAGCTCCAATGGCTCGGCGGCCCGACCGCCACGGTCGACAACTTCCGCGACGGCACCATCGCCTGCGTACGGGTACCTGCCGGGAACCATTCCGCCACGGGTTTCACCTGAGATGGGGGAATCCACGCCCACCGCCACCCTCGAGGTACCTACCCTTGATCTCAACGCGCCCGCCGCCACCCTCGCTCGACACACCCTTTTGGTAATTCCTCTCCCCTTCTTATGCATTGGGCTCCTTTGTATTGTCCTACAATGGTTTTGATTGCCATACGCTTGTGTGCATAGGTCTTACAAGCTTTGGAAACCTTCAAGGCTCAAAATAAAAAGGCCTTCACCTTGACCCATTGCTACAAGGTGCTCAAGGACCAGCAGAAATGGAAGGACCTCTATGCCTATATCAAACAAGGTGGGCAGCCACTTGCCATGGGAGAGGAACAATCGGAGAAGGAAGGGAGGCCAAGGGGGAAGAACAACTCGAAGGCCGAGTTGAAACGCGATGCAACAACCCTTGCGTTGCAAGCGACATTGAACGGTTTCCTATCCCAGAAGGACAAGACAAGTGATAAGGAGGAGAGGAAAGAGAGGGACCGCCAAGAGAGAGGAGGCTGCTAAGCTATACTTCAAGTTGCAGAAGAAGAAGCTCGATATCGAGGAGGCAAATGCGCAGACACGAGCAAGGGAGGCCGAGGAAAGAGGCAAGGAGGCCGAGGCTAGGGCCAAGGTGGCCGAGCAAGAGCAAAGGAGGCCGAAACGAAGCGCAAGAACCTTGAGCTGGCCCTACGCCAAGAGGAGGCCAGGATCATGGACATGGATCTCTCGGTCTTCACTCCTACGAAGAAGTCCTACTACCTCAAGAAGCAAAGGTACTACATGGACTGAGAGTGATCACTTCTCGGTTGTTTTAGAAATGTTGCATGCCGGCGTTGGACAATGGCCTAGATGGCCGAAAAAACATGGCCAAGGAGGCCCGGAATTTGGTGTGATTTTGGTGTTGTATGCCGGCAGGGCAATATTCTTTTGGTACAATATGCTATGGTTGATTACTATGTCAATCTATGTTTTATTTGATTGTTTAGATGATTAAATGTGGTCGATTTTGCAAAATTGATCAAAATACTCCAAAACCCTCAAAACCTTGGCCGCGGCGGACTCAATGCGTCGGCCCGTTGGGTGCAGTGGCCAGAAAGGGGCGGACCTGGGCCGGACGCGCGTCCGTTTGCCGACCCAAACGGACCAAACGCGGACCATCCGCGCGTCCGTTTGGGTCGCCCCGTTGGAGTCATCCTTAGCTTGTTGAGGGCACGCAACTCGCCGGAGAGGTTCTGTACGTGCGTGCGTCTTTCGTCGCCCATCGTCGACTCGGCTATGGCCACGCTGTCGGAAGACAACGTACCCAGCATGCTGCGTTTTTCATCCTTCATTTAGTTCTGTATCTACATGTTTTATGAGTGGTAAGTTTTGTTCCACTTGGTTTAAACTCGGGTTCCGTAGTAGTTGTGATTTTTCCTCATCTGTATAATTTCTTTTTGGCCTGACCTAATTTTTTTTAAACTTTTTTACTTATGATTTGTTCCGTTATTGGTAAATTTTTGTTACACTCGGTATAAAATTGTGTCGAGGTGCCAACTAGTAATTGAGAAACTTTCAACTATGATTTTTAGATATGTTTGTATATATGTGGAACTTTCCTCAATAAATAAGCAAATAAAGAAAAAACAAAAGTCAGTTTAGAACATGAGAGTTTTCATTGTTTTGTCCATGAAATATAACACGCATTTCAATATCTTTTCCTATAACGGAGTTTTGGCATGGGCCACGAAATAGGTACCAAAGGAACCAGATACACACTTACAAAAGTTCATTCCAGGAGCTAAACATCATGAGTAAATGGTGTAAGTATATAGTAATTAACTACACCGAAATAACAACCTACACAGGGAGAGCACAAGCCACTAGTAGAGACAGGGCCTTTCGTCCAACCCCTTTAGTCCCGGCCCACTTACAAACCGCGACAAAAGGCCAGGCCACGTCGCCCGAAATAGCCCAGGCGCCCCTCCCCCCTTTTGTCCGGCCCGTGAGGACCCTTTTGTCCCGGTTTGAGATACAAACCGGGACTAAAGGGGTCCGCGGCCCGCAGCGGCCAGGTCCCCCCTTTAGTCCCGGTTTGTATCTCAAACCGGGACAAAAGGGCTGGCACCCCTATATATATGGCAGCACCCTCTCCACTCACTCTTTGTTTTTTTCCTGGTGGAGGTGGTGTGGGCTAGTGCTATTTTTTTCTCTCCTTCATATGCACTCAAGGTGTTCGATGAAATGCCTGTTAGAGTGATGCCATTTGAGTTCACACAATACAAACATGATATGAGGTGCCCGAGCCACACTTAAGCTTTCACCTCTTTATTTCCACTTGTCCTAAAAGGTTAGCAACTATTTTCTAGTCGGTCACCGTGCGGTACTAATTTTAGCATCGTCATTGCGTTTGATATATAGTTGTATGATGCAGATGAGCCATCCATGGATGTACGGTGACCGACGCACAGCCGCTTACAGAGCAGGCGTGCATTCTTTTCGCGATGCGGCCGAGGCGAACAAGCATGGGGGTGGCTTTATGTTTTGTCCATGTGTTAAATGTCTGAATGTGAAGGATCACACTAACTCAAGAGTCATTCAGAGCCACCTGCTTCGGTCCGGTTTCATGCCCGGCTATAGTGTTTGGACCAAACACGGAGAAAGAGGGGTTATGATGGAAGACGGCGATGAAGAAGAGAACGATGATGACAACTACCGATCTATGTTCCCTGAATACGCTGATACCGCAATGGAAGACAATGAAGAAGAAGGTCAGGGCGAAGAACGGGCACCAGATGAGCCCGTTGATGATCTTGGTCAGGTCATTTCTGATGCAAGGCGAGACTGCGACACAGAAAAGGAGAGGTTGCAGTTCGAGCAGATGTTACAGGACCACAACAAATTGTTGTACCCAACTTGTGAAGATGGCCAGAAGAAGCTGGGTAGCACACTGGAATTGCTGAAGTGGAAGGCAGAGACCGGTGTGACTGACTCGTCATTTGAAAAGTTGCTGGTACTAATGAAGAAGATGCTTCCAAGAAAGAACGAATTGCCCGCCAGCACGTACGAAGCAAAGAAGCTTGTCTGCCCTCTAGGATTAGACGTGCAGAAGATACATGCATGCCCTAATGACTGCATCCTCTACCGCGGTGAGAAGTACGAGAATATGGATAAATGCCCGGTATGCACTGCATTGCGGTATAAGATCAGAAAAGATGACCCTGGTGATATTGAGGGCGAGCCACCCAGGAAGAGGGTTCCTGCCAAGGTGATGTGGTATGCTCCTATAATACCACGGTTGAAACGTCTGTTCAGAAACAAAGAGCATGCCAAGTTGTTGCGATGGCACATGGAAGACCGTAAGAAAGACGACAAGTTGAGGCACCCCGCTGATGGTCGGCAGTGGAGAAAAATCGAGAGAGAGTTCGGGGACTTTGCAGGTGACGCAAGGAACTTATGGTACAGATGGCATGAATCCTTTTGGGGAGCAGAGCTGCAGTCACAGCACCTGGCCCGTGACTCTATGTATCTACAACCTTCCTCCTTGGTTGTGCATGAAGCGGAAGTTCATTATGATGCCAGTGCTCATCCAAGGCCCGAAGCAACCCGGCAACGACATTGATGTGTACCTAAGGCCATTAGTCGATGAACTTTTGCAGTTGTGGGCCAAACCAGGTGTAAGTGTGTGGGATGAGCACAAACAGGAGACATTTGACCTACGAGCGTTGCTTTTCGTAACCATCAATGATTGGCCTGCTCTTAGTAACATTTCAGGACAGACGAACAAGGGATACAATGCATGCACGCACTGTTTGGATCAGACAGAAAGTATATATCTGGACAAATGTAGGAAGAATGTGTACCCGTACAATCGTCGTTTTCTTCCGCACAAGCATCCCTTAAGGCAAAAAGGCAAGCATTTCAATGGCAAGGCAGAAACCCGGACGAAGCCTGTCACCCGTACTGGTGCTGAAGTATTTGGTATGGTCAAGGATTTAAAAGTAATCTTTGGAAAGGGTCCTGGCAGCCAACCTGTTCCGAACGGCGCTGATAAGCGCGCACCATTGGGAAGTCCATGAGGTCCGCTCCGCAATCGACGTGATGCACCTGACGAAGAATCTTTGCGTGAATATTCTAGGCTTCCTGGGCTTGTATGGGAAGTCAAAAGATACACCAGAAGCACGGGAGGACCAGGAACGTCATAAAGGACGAGACGGCATGCATCCAGGGCAGTTTCAAGGGCCTGCCAGCTACGCTCTTACCAAGGAAGAGAAGGAAATCTTTTTTGAAGTCCTTTTCAGTATCAAGGTCCCGTCTGGCTTCTCGTCGAATATAAAGGGAATAGTAAATATGAAAGAGAAAAAATTCCAAAACCTAAAGTCTCATGACTGCCACGTGCTTATGACGCAATTGCTTCCGGTTGCATTGAGGGGAATTCTAGCGGAAAATGTTCGACTGGCCATTGTGAAGGTATGTGCATTCCTCAATGCAATTTCTCAGAAGGTAATCGATCGAGAAAGTCTATCAGGGTTACAAATTGATGTGGTCCAATGTCTGGTCAGCTTCGAGTTGTTCCCGCCATCCTTCTTCAATATTATGACGCACCTCCTAGTTCACCTAGTCGAAGAGATTAGAATTCTTGGTCCTGTGTTTCTACACAATATGTTCCCCTTCGAGAGGTTCATGGGAGTCTTAAAGAAATATGTTCGTAACCGTGCTAGGCCAGAAGGAAGCATCTCCAAGGGCTATGGAACAGAGGAGGTCATTGAGTTTTGTGTTGACTTTCTTCCTGACCTTAAGCCGATTGGTGTTCCTGAATCTCGGTATGAGGGGAGGCTGACTGGAAAAGGCACACTAGGAAGGAAAGCAACGGTATGTAGGGACGGGCATTCTTTCACTCAAGCACACTACACAGTTCTACACAATTCCACCGTGGTGGCTCCGTATATCGAGAGACACAAGAATATTCTACGCTCCGAAAACCGTGACGGGGAACACGAGAAGACTTTCGGCAGTTGGTTGCAGATACATCTCATGAATAACACCATTGTTGGAGATCAGCTGTACTTGTTGGCCAGGTGTCCATCTTCGACTATATGTACTTTCCAAGGGTACGAGATAAATGGTAATACATTTTACACGAAGGCCCAAGATAAAAAGAGCACCAACCAAAACAGTGGTGTCCGCTTTGATGCAACAGACGACAATGGGCAGAAGGACACATATTATGGGTACATAGAGGAGATATGGGAACTTGACTATGGACCTACTTTTAAGGTCCCTTTATTTCGGTGCAAATGGGTCGCAGCTAGCGGGGTAAAGGTAGACCCGCAGTACGGAATGACAACAGTGGATCTCAAGAATCTTGGGTACCACACCGAACCATTCGTCCTAGCCAATGATGTGGCTCAGGTTTTCTATGTGAAGGACATGTCTACCAAACCGAAAAAAAGAAAAGATAAGCAAAAGAATACATCGTCCGATGAGCCAAAGCGCCACATAGTTCTTTCAGGGAAAAGAAACATCGTGGGAGTGGATGACAAGACAGACATGTCAGAAGATTATAATAAGTTTCATGAAATTCCGCCCTTCACAGTGAAAACTGACCCAAGCATCCTGTTAAATGATGAAGATTCTCCATGGCTACGGCTCAGAAGAAAACAGAAACAATAGATAGGGATGTTGGTGATGTGTAATAATGTATTAAACCTTTTATGTAATGCATTCTATGGAATGTATTAAACCTTTATGTAAGGAGCATGTGTAAGAAGCTTCAATCAGCTGCAGTTTTACCAACACAATCTCTGCATTCTCCAAGATCTTTAGCATTTCCAAGTGATAGAACAAAACATACGGTTTCCCCTGCCTACCTTCTCCAGTGGCCACTCTGACCGGCAAATCGGCAAATCATCGCGTGGTCGTGAGACGGCAAATCGGCCTTCGATCCAAACAGCGGCAAGACGTCTCTGATGATTTGCAACCGTCCGAACAAGTGTTGGGGATGTTGCTAATCATCAGAGATCCTTGCCGCTGCTTGGATCCGACCGAGGGGAGGGTTCACCTTCAGCCTCCGCTCTAGGAACTCCTGCCTCTCAGAAATCTTGCTCTCTGCTACCCGTGTACTGCCAAAATGAACTACAATGAGTAGACACTGAGTGCTGAACATGTCCGGGAGGGGGGCTATATATAGGGTACGTGTGCTTCTTTAGTCCCGGTTGGTAACACCAAGGGTCATGTGGCTCACGAAGTGGTCGTGATACTGCTGATCCAACAGCTCACAATCCCTCAAAAGAAACACACCCCTGATCCAACGTCTCACAAGCGCTTGAAAGAAACACACGATCCGTGTGCTTCTTTAGTCCCGGTTGGTAACACCAACCGGGACTAAAGTCGGGCTTTGCGGTCACGACTCGTGTCAGCCACGTGTCCTCCCCCAGCGCTGCCCTAGCCACGTGTCCTCCCCTAGCGCTGCCCTGGAGGTCTTTATATATTGTCGCCGACGGGGTAAACCCTAATCCACCATTCCTAGCCACGAACGCATCGTCTCCACGAGATGGATCCGCCACGCCCGCCGCAGCGCCTTCTGGACGAGGTCGAGCGTGCTCGGCAGAGCGCGCTTGGGCGCTACCGCGGGAGCCTATCCCGCCGTATGCCCACGAGCCCGGCGTGGAGAGGAATGCCCTGCTACCGGCCTCCTGCTCCGGTGCCGGAGGAGGTGCGGAGGACGTACGAGCGCGCGTGGTCCGACGTCCCTGACCCCGACGAGGATGCGTACGCCGCAGGGGTGGCGTGGGGATCCGCGGCCGTACCTCCACCAGTCGCCGCCCCTCCCGACGAGGAGGATGACGACGACGACTTCGACTGGAGCGACCATGGGGAAGAGCGCGGCGGGCCGCAGATGCAGGAGGCCCTTGAAGCCTCCTTCCAGTCCGTCCACGACGACCGTGTACAGCGAGCCAGAACTGTCTGCCAGCTCAAGGCGAAGGAGGCTTCCGAGCTGGATTGGGCGCTGAAAGACTCATCCTCCATGGATCTTGCCCTCCGCCGCAAACGTGCGCGCGAGAACCGGGCGGCCGCGAACGGGGCTGGCTCCTCCCGCCGTTCCTCCTAATCCTACGGCCTCCGAGCCAGCAAGTCCGTTTATGTAGAATAATGTTGGTGATGTATAATAATGTATTAAACCTTTTATGTAATGCATTCTATGGAATGTATTAAACCTTTATGTAAGGAGCATGTGTAATAATAATGAATGTGTATTTCCAATGTGTATTGTCAAGAAGCTTCAAATCAGCTACAGTTTTACCAACACAATCTCTGCATTCTCCAAGATCTTTAGCATTTCCAAGCAATTTTGTAGATGCAATTTTATAGATGGAATTTTATTTATGATAATATTATGCATTTTGAAATAATATTGTGTGCATTTTGCAGAAACTATGGATCCAACGGCTCACAAGCCCTCAAAAGAAACACACCCCTGATCCAACGGCTCACAAGCGCTCGAAAGAAACACACGATCCGTGTGCTTCTTCCTTATTGGTGGGATTCCCTTTAGTCCCGGTTGGTAAAATTGCGCGGGAACAAATAAGCCCCTTTAGTCCCGGTTGGTGGCTCGAACAGGGACTAAAGGTCTGTTTCTTCCCGCCTTATTTCTTCCCGTGCTTTCCACCGCTTCCCGCCTCCGTCTTTCCGCCATTTCTCACTATATATATATATATATATATATATATATATATATATATATATATATATATATATATATATATAGTCATGGCCTCCATTGGCATAGCACATCTAAACTCATATCTACAACCTCATCACTCTCCCATGGCTTCCACCGTACGAGGAGGACGGCCCGCCTCCTTCGAACTTCAACGATTCCGACCGTCGGCTGTGGTGGGGTGGCCGGACTCTCCAGAGCGTCATGAACTACATCACGGCCGGCGATAACCCCCGCCTGCGCTACCCTCACCTCCAGTCCAGGCGAGCGCCGTCCGACGACAACGACGACGACGGCAGCGACTACGACGACTACGAGGACGAGTATTATAGGCCTAGGCAGGAGTATGACTAACCTGAGCTGGTCTATGTACCCAAGATTGTTGTCATTCCCTACTGCTGGTCTAGCTATGACGATGATCGTGTAAAATATATTCTTTATCTCTACATTTCCAACTAATGATCTTTAGCATCTGAATAAGTAATCTGAATATGAACTGACTATCATTTCGCAGTTGTTGATTCATAAGGGAGAGGTAGTATTGCAATTCACTGTGGCAAGTTAGAATAATTATTTTATAAAACAAAAAATGGTTTTGAATTAACTATTCAAATTCAAACACTTTTCAAGTTGAAAGTTTAGTGAGATTCAAAAATATGCAAAAGATAAAAGTTAATGCATTTTTTAATTCAAAATGGCAAAATGGTTAATAGTTTGTAGAGTTAGAATAATTATTTTATAAAACAAAAAATGGATTTGGAATACTTATTCAAATTCAAGCACTTTTCATGTTAAAAGTTTTCTCAAATTCATAAGTATGCAAAAACTGTTTCATTCAAATGTTCAAATATTTAAAATTGTGCTAGATTTAAAAAAAGTCAAAACGGTACGCTATTTGGCCCAGCCCGCGCAATTTTTTGGCCTTTTGTCCCGGCCCATCTCACCGGCCGGGACTAAAGCCCGTGCTGTGCGCGGGAACGCGAAAAGGCCCTCACCACCCCTTTAGTCGCGGCCCGTGACTCAAACCGCGACTAAAGACCCCCTTTAGTCCTGGCCTGAGCCACGGGCCGTGACTAAAGGTCCCTCCACTACTTAAGCGGTTCCCAATCTGGGACTTAGCCATTTCATCGAAGACGAAGGAGCCAGAAGCAGAGGAGACGCCGTCAGGCTGCCAAAATCCACCGCGCCCTCGACGTCCGCCGGCCTCCACGCGCCGCCCGAGCCCGCCGGCGCCGCTCTCCTCCACGCGCTCCTCCACGTTCTCCACATTCTGTCGCCGCCCGAGGTCGCGAAGCCGGCCGCCGCGCGCTCTCCTCTGCCGCCGCGCCCGTGCTCGCGCTCGCGCTCGCCGTCGAGGTCCAGGCGCCGCCGCCCTGTGCTCGCCACCCCTGTGCTCGCGCTCGCCCGATGCCGGATCGAGGTCAGCCCCTCTCCGACGCCGGCGCCGTGCTCAGCGCCGCCGCCCCGTGCCCTGCCCCTCCCCGACGCCGACCAAGGTCACCGCTGTCGCCTCCCCGAGGTACTAAGTTACTAACACTAACAATTTTAGTAGTGTTAGCAATTTTAATTTTAATTTTAGTTTTGTACTATTTTAATTTTAGTTTTGTACAATTAAAAATCAAAGTGTTAGTGTTAGTATAGTGTTATAATTTTAGTTTCAATTTTAGTTTTGTAAGTTCATGTAGTACTGTTATGCAAATTTAGGTTTATTTTAGAATAGATGATCTATTTGCATATTTAAATATGGAGTAATTGATTTGTAGTAATTGATTTGTAGTGGATATATTGTGACTTAATAGATTTGTAGTAATTTTTAAATTACAAAGTATTGATGATAACAATTGAGTAAAAAAATAGAATATTGCAAAGTATTGATGATAACAATTGAGAAAATATTTTAGGGTATTTTTAGTTGCATAGAATATTTCTATGTTCAAAAATAGAGTAAAAAAAATAGAGTACAAGTTTTTTGCATTTTTAGTTGCCTAGAATATTGCTATGTTCAAAAGTAGAGTACAATTTTAGTTGCATAGAATATTGCATTTTTAGTTGTGTATTTTAGTGCAAATATTGCTATGTTCAAATATTGATAGAGATAGAGATAATATTATGCATTTTGAAATAATATTGTGTGCATTTTGCAGAAACTATGGATCCACCTAGTCCAACCCGCAGAGACCTAATACAGGAAGAAATTCTCGAGAATATAATCCACGACGCCCCAGATGCTGATCCAGCCGAATCTCCGTCGTCGTATCTGAACCCCTCCGGGGATGGAATGGAGGTCGACCGAAGTGAGGATGAAGTCGACGGCTCCGATGATGGAGAAGGCGATAGCTCCGATGATGGAGAAGCCGGTGGACCCTTAACGAAGTCCGGCGAGGTAGATATGAAGTTCGGCGATCAGTAGATGCATTACTTAAGTTGTATATATAAATTGACGAATGTTTCTTCTCTTAGGCCTCCACATCGATCAAATCTTCCAAACGAGGCCCGACCAAAATGTTGGCCCCATCTACGCATTATACATTTGAGGTCATAGCCCCTACGGGCGAACCGAAGGAACCCAAGAAGGCTGCCGATGTATTTAGAAAACAATGCGGAGTTCTGGTTAGGGATCACGTCCCGATCACCGTTCGAGACTGGAATAAGCGCAAAGGGGCGAACGATAGTGAGTATGTCGCCGAAAGGTACAAAGAGGGTCTTTGGAATGACCTCATGGCACATTTCACCCTGCCAGAATTTGAGGATCCTGCCGACACTGCAAAATTGAGGAAGAAAGTCATGAAGTGGACTCTTACGAAGATGGCCGAACTATTCCGGGTGTGGAAGAAAAGATTATGGCAAGAATATCTGAAAAAGACTGCTCCAGTATTTGAAGGCTATCTAGCGAAGCAGGCGAATCACTGGAACGCATTTAAGGAGTACAAGGAGTCACAAAATGCCAAGGCGATCTCAGTAAGGAACAAGAAAAATGCTGACAAGAAAAAATATCACCATAAATTGGGGCCAGGGGGCTACGAGACTGCCATGCCAAAGTGGGATAAAAAAGAGCAAGAGCTGCTTGCTAAAGGGATCCAACCAGAATGGATGCGCGACGAATGGGAATTGAGGGCAAGAAATTGGTTCCTTGCGCATGGGGGTTCATACGACGAAACAACAGGGGACCTTATTTGCAGTGACGGGATTAGGGTACCCAGGGAAAATTGGCTTAAAGTGGTGAAAGAAATTAAAGAGGGGAAGTTAAAGTTCCGTCCCGATAGAGAGAAAGACTTGCTGACACTGGTCCTCGGGAATGACGAAAAAGGAGGACGAACACGAGGCTTTGGCCCTTCCGTCCCGTGGTGGCTTGGGTTTGCCAAAGACGTAGAAACTTACAGAAGCCGAGCGAGAGCAAAGCAGCGACAGCAGGAGGAGGAGGGAGACAAGTTCAACCAGTTGCTTGCCAGAATTAACCACCAGCAGCAGCAGATTGACGAACTTAGAGGAGTAGTGCGCCCGCAAGATCCTGTACTCGATATTACCGCCGGTCCATCTCAGCGGAAAAGCAGCGTGGGTGACTCGGAGGTCCCGGCTGACGATGCACGGCGGATGATAGATGGCGGTCCCGGCCCCGTGGATGGAATCAAGGATGCAATATCTTGTGAGCTCCATCAGAAATTGAAGAACATATCCATGAAGGTGGCGGTCGGATATGCTTTACCTTGTCCACCTGACGCACGCTGGCAAGACCGTGAGATTCCAGCTGGCTATGCTAAAGTCGTGGTGGATGAAATCGTATCGGGGTCTCATGCTATGGAGCTTGACATCCCTGGACCTGGAGATGAGAGGACACTCGGAGAAGTTGTGGGTGATACCATTCTATGGGACAAGAACTACATCAAGTTTCCAGGGTCGACGCCAAGGACAACACCGCCTCCGAGTCGTCGCAGGTCACCTACACCTCCATCACCTCCAAGAAGCACACCCCATGACTACGACCACCACAGCGCGAGTCCATCTCGATCTCCGCCGCCGGACTTGGGTCGGCCGTCTTCGCCGCCGCCTTTGCCCGCTAAGGACAATAAGCGGAAGCGTGCTCCGTCGATGAGTACTAACCGACGCAGCAGCCCAAAACGACAAATGTCGCCCCTCCCAAGAGTACCTCATAAGAATCTTCCCATCAGAGCTTACGATCTTACTGACGAGCAAACCGCAGCGATCGCAATGGCCGAAAAAGATGCGCATTTTGCAAAGATGAAACCCAAGCCCGCCCCGGTATACACCGAGAAGCAAAAAGCGTGGGCACGTGATTTTCTGAACACAAAATCGCAATATGAGTTGCACCATAAGCCAGATGACTATGTACGCACACTTCGGAAGGAAGTGAGAAGAGCAAATCAAGTAAAAGTGCAAGCGGGAGCAAATCAGGTAAAAGTGCAAGCGGGAACAGAAGGGACGTTCCCCAGCTCGGAGAACAGGCCAAACAATCGATCCCATCCCTCAAGGTGTTATCCGAAAACGTTCCCCAGGTGCTGCAGCAGGATATGGAAGAAGCTGCGAAGTTGGCGGCCTCTATGGGTGTGACTGTTGCTGAATTGCTAGGTTCCCAAGACGACAATTTACCCAAGGCTGATGTTGTCCCTACATATGTCCCAGGGAAGCCTTTGGTCAGCAACGAGAAGTTGGAACAACTGCCAACACATATGCGGAATTTGCATGACTGGTACTTGAGTGTGGTGGGGGGGCAGAACAATGATCGTGGCGAAAGTCCCACATGAGTACTTCTTCCGACCCGAAGAGGTCCATGTTGACTTTTCAGAAATCTTCCAGTTATACAATTTCGACGCCCTCGACAAAACTCTCATGAGTTGCTATTGTCTGTAAGTTGTTGAATTCATTGTCTACATATAAGTTGTTCAGTTTTTCAGTTGTTCAGTTCATTGCATGTAATTATCCTCATTATATCCTTTTGTACTCTATTATGCAGAATGAAGATCCGGGAATGTAAAAGAAAGATCTATAGTGTTGGGTTCATTGACCCAGATAAAGTAAATATATATTCGCTAACGACGAAACCCGACGAGACGGCGGATAACCTTCTAAGGTTTCTAACGGAGCAACATTTCTGTGACCACATACTGTTTCCTTACAACTTCCAGTGAGGGTCTTACTCTGTTGTACACATTCACTTTTGCTTACTCGATGTTAAGTGTAATTGATGAGTTACTGACGTATATATAAACGTGTGCAGGTTCCACTGGATTCTGCTAGACATTCAAGTTGATAAGGGAATAGTTGAAGTCATGGACCCATTAAAGAGACACCTGGAAGAGTTCCGCGACATGCAGGACATGCTCCAGAGGTAATTTTCGCGCTATATCGGTCTCTTTCGTTGATTTCATGAGATATCAGGTAATGAATAACTCATTCATTAATTCATTTTCTTTGCCGGGCAGGGTTTGGAACCTGTTCAGGAGTCTGGTGACGGGTTCCTTTAGTGAGAAGCTGACGTTTACTCCGGTCACGGTAAGTAGTACGAGATATGTCCGCGCATCTCTTTAATTCTAGTTTCAATACAATTATGATGCTAGATTATTATTTTGATTGAATTCTATTCTCGTAAAGTGCGCGAGGCAGCCACCGGGGACGAATCTATGTGGATACTACGTTTGCGAGTTCATTCGCACGTTTACCACTGAGCACAATGATTATAGACTCTACGTAAGCAATACATTCACAACATTATTTTATTACCGTCACTTTTTGTTATCATGATTGATGTTCATATTGATCTCCTTTTCTTATATAGTTCGAGAATGCGGGAATCGGCTCCTACCAGAGCAACGCCTACTAGGAATTGCAGAGGAACTGGCGGGATTTTTGATGAAAGAGATGGTAGACGACGCCGGAGAATTTAGTGTGAATAGGCGCTACTGATGATCCCGGCCGTGTAATCGAATAGACGGGCTCTAGTCCCGGTAATTGTGATCTCCATGTAACTATCAAAATTGTATATATTTGTATATGCTCGATCGTAAGACAAGTTATCTTATATATATGCACGAACGTGTACGGTATGTGGTAGCGTAGAAATACCGCTAAAAGAAAACAATTATCTTTGTATGCTCGAAGAAAGAAAATAAAAGAAAACAAATAAACCCTAAACCCTAAACCCTAAAGAAATAAATAAAAGAAAACAAAATTACCCTTTAGTCGCGGCCCGTTATACGAGCCGGGACTAAAGGGGTTGCCCCCAGCGCGCCCCGCAGGCGGCCACGTGGAGGACCTACAGTCCCGGTGGTAACTGGACCGGGACTAAAGGTTTGCCCTTTAGTCCCGCTTAACCTGTCCCGGTTCTCGAACCGGGACTAAAGCCCCTCACGGGCCGGGACAGAAAGCCCTGTCTCCACGAGTGAGCGGCTGTACATATCACTCTTCAACATAATCCAGTCTATATCAAGGTACCGCTGCCCCTAACATGAAAGGTGTCTCTAGCATATCGCTCTGGTCGAAGAATTCTTTCATGCAGCCGTCTATTCCACACCTGGAGCGGAATAATTCGTCATCGTGAGCGTGTTTTCCGCATTTAATTTTGGCGTTGATTGGGTGCAAGATCTTGGATTCATCGGGGGAAAATGCACAACTGCTCCTAAAGTGCTTTTCTGGCAAAATAGTGGGCGGGAGAGGGAATCAGCTTAGCTTAGATCAATCAAGCGAGTCACACATAACATGCTTCAACGAGGAGGTCGATCATAGTACCACGTACGTACCTAATACGATGCATGTTTCGACGATGAGCGTGTCGGAAGATGGCTCGAATCATAGCTCGGGGAAGAAGCGCCCCGTCTCGACCACATCGCTGCCCCTTGGACGAGCCAGGAAGTTTATGTGGTACAGAGATCTTTCCTAAAATCGACGAAAGCTGCCTTCAACTCCAACTCCTTCTTCGTGAGGTTGCGGGGACAGTGGAAGATCGCCCTCACCCTGCAATGATATAAGTAAGCATAAGGCCCACAGTTCATAGATATATTCAAAATTAAATCAAGTTTCGGGATTAAAACAATACTAGTTGCCTTCTGAATCGCGCATACCGTGTAGTTGGAGTTGTAGTGTGTGAGAGCCTAGTTGGCGAGATCACACATAGCGATGGCGTCGTCGTGCTCTCTGCCATCACAGAAACAAAGAATACAAGAAAAATGTCAATGCAGCTGTTGATTTGGTATTGTAGAAAACAAGAACACAACAAACATGTAATGTTAGATTAAATGTACATACTGTTGTCGTCGAGAGCGCATAATAGCGGCTCTGTTATTCTTCAAGAATATACAGGCAGCTCGCCACTCTTCCGTGGTGGGTTTACCTGCATAGGCAGGAGGAGGAGCAGGAGAAGAAGAACAGAACCATGATCCCATCGTATTGGTAGGTCTGTCTGGTTCTCTGCTATAGAATCGATCCACGGGACAGGATCTCTGTATATCGATGGTGGCTCTAGGTTAGTAGTGCCAGAAACAATGCTTGTACGTCACACGTCAGTTGGGAACCCCAAGAGGAAGGTATGATGAGTGCAGCAGTAAGTTTTCCCTCAGTATGAAACCAAAGTTTAATCGGACCAGTAGGAAAACGAGGTTTGCTTCGAAGGTGTTGGTGGATGAGTGTAGTGCGGCGCAACACCAGGGATTCCGGTGCCAACGTGGAACCTGCACAACACAACCAAATTACTTTGCCCCAACTTAACAGTGAGGTTGTCAATCTCGCCGGCTTGCTGAAAACAAAGGGTTAAACGTATCGAATGGAAAATGATGTTTGTTTGCGTAAAACAGTAGAGAACAATGATTGCAGTAGATTGTATTTCAGATGTAAAAGAATGGACCGGGGTCCACAGTTCACTAGTGGTGTCTCTCCAATAAGATAACTAACATGCTGGGTAAACAAATTACAGCTGGGCAATTGACAATTGATAAGTGCATATAACATGCATGTGTGAGTTGTGGTGTCTACTATGAGATTCATTTGGGCATTACGACAAAATACATAGACCGCTATCCAGCGTGCATCTATGCATAAATAGTCCACTTTCCGGTTAACATCCGTACCCCTTCCAGTATTAAGTTGCAAGCAACAGACAATTGCATTAAGTAATGTGCGTAATGTAAACAATACATTCATCCTTGAATAAAGCATTGCTGTTTTACCCCTAGTGGCAACAACACATCTACAACCTTAGAACTTGCTGTCACTATCCCAGGTTAAATAGAGGTTGAACCCAACTATCATGCATAAATACCCCCTCTTGGAGTTACAAGTATTCACGTGGCCAAGGCTTCAACAAGTAACGGAGAGCATGCAAGATCACAAATGACATAGACATGATAATATAATATTCAGCTCCACATAGGTATCAACATAAGTCAGATCCCAGCAAACACAACATGTTGCATTACAATAAGATGATCTTGATCATGATAGGCAGCTCACAAGATCTAAACATGATGGCACAAGTGGAGAAGACAACCATCTAGCTACTGCTATGGACCCATAGTCCAAGGATGAACTACTCACGCATCACTCCGGAGGCGGGCATGGCGATGTAGAACCCTCCGGTGATGATTCCCCTCTCCGGCAGGGTGCCGGGAAGAGCTTCAGAAACCCCCGAGTTAGGGTTGACGACGACGGCGGCAGCGAATATGTTCTGGATGAAAGGCTCGGTGTTTTAGGGTTTTCGCGTCTCGGGGAATAAATAGGCGAAGGGGCGATGTCGGCGGACCCCCAGGGGCCCAAACCACCTGCAGGCGCGGCTGTGGGCCCAGCCGCGCCACCATGTGGTTTGGCCACCTCCTGGCACATCTTCGTCTCTCCTTCGGACTCCGTGATGGTTCTGGAAAAATAGGGACATGGCCTTTTGTTTCGTGCAATTCCGAGAATATTTCCAGAAGAAACTTTCTGAAACCAAAAACAGCAGAAAACAGGGAACTGGCACTGTGGCATCTTGTTAATAGGTTAGTCCTAGAAAATGCATAAAAGTGATACGAAGTGTATATAAAACATGTAGCAAATGGTATAATATAAGCATGGAACAGCAGAAATTATGGATACGTTGGAGACGTATCGATCGATAGATAGGTCGGCCGTGTTATCATAACTATCATAATTAATTATGTGCATGTTGTGATCTAACTCAATCTATGTTCCTCTCCCTCATTTGCATGTGCCGAGAAAAATACCGTTGTGCCGATTCAAAAGCGGGTGTGCCTTTCGTCCTGATAAATTCGAGATCTTGCATCCAATGGACACGGAGTTATTTATCTGTGGAAAGTAGCATCACTAGAAGAATTTATTTGGGAGAGATATATTCTTAGTACGACACGTCGAGACAAAAATGTTTTACGGGGGGGGGGCGCCGTCTCTAGCCGTTCAGAAGTGCTGACAACAAACGAGTGGGCTTCATTTTCCGGACCCAATCCTCTGAAGAAGACACATCCTTTGCTTGCCTAAATAGATATATTTTCGGTATTGCTGTTAAATGGGTTAGTCCTTTTGTAATCTATATGTACATATATATAAAATGAAAGAGATAAATGTTTCTCTTTCGGCCTTCGCTAATTTGTTCGTTCGTGTTTTGCTAACAAACGAGTGGGCCACGTCCGTGTTGTATTCAGAAGGTTTTATACAATGCATAATTTATACTCCAATTTATTCTTTTCTTAAGCAGTGCGAACTAACAAATGTCTCAATAGTAGTTTCTATGGTATGAATAAACTAAACATCTTTATAGAAACTTGTTTACTATTAAACTGAAACCAATGGCATTTTTACCATAAATTATGCATTTGTACAAAAAATATTGTTCGTTAATAGAGTTTTCTTGCAACATACAAGTTCTTATTTCCAATGAGTTCACTACAAGTAAAAATACACCAACTAACATTGCCAATTATGCGGTTAAACTATGTTAAGAAAAACAAAAAATATACATGCACTAGTGGAAACATCATCAACAATCCCGGGTCCAGAGGGCCTTTGGTCCCGGTTTTACAACCGGGATTAAAGGGTCGGGACTAGAGGGGGGGAGGTGGCTTTTATCCCGGGTGTCCACGACCCGGGATAGATGGGCCTCCACGTGGGCGCGGCTGGGCGCGCAGGGCGGGGGAGCTTTGGTCCCGGTTGGTATTACCAACCGAGACCAAGGAGTTTCTGCTTTTTTTTCTGCTAATTTATTTTTTAGGGGTTTCGATTTTTTGTTTTCCAATTATTTTATTTTTTAATTTTACTCTAATATTTCTAATTTTGTTTTTTTTAATTTCCCAAATAGCCACACACATAATCTCTAATTACATATTAGACACTTAATCTCAGGTCAAAGTACTTACCCCGGTCAAACTTCCCGTTCGGTCACCCATCATTAAATTGCTCCAGTCCAAGCACGCTTAACTTTAGAGTTCCTTCCAAATTACCTGTCAAATGAGATGTTAGAACTTACTGATATTAGTATCCTATCAACCATATTAACCCCTGGGTCATGGTGTCACACTTTTTATTGTTTAAATTTTGAAAATTTATTTGAATAAATAACAATGATTATGTAATAATAATATTTGAATAAATAAGAATAAAATTTATTTTACTTTATTTTCTCCTTTTTACATTTAATATGGAATAATTCATATCTTTAAATCCGTAAATCAAAATTTAACAAATAAAATATCTAAATCGATTAGAAAAATGAGAGGAATCCGAATATGATATCCATATCATCTTTTTCATCATGTATATGACTTTTTGCAACATATTTTTGGTACTTGCTTAATAAAAAAGTCATTTTATACATGTTTATAGATGATTGACTTTTGTGTGAAGAAGTTTTTTGAAAACTTTGTCAAAACTCATGTTTATCATTTTTCCTATCAACTAGTACACATAAAAGGACTCCATGCCAAAAGATTTCATTTTTTGAGTATTGTTTCACTTTCTTTTATTTTGTTGAAAAACGGTCAAAATGCCCGTCGTGCCTATTCATCCAAAGAGGTTGCATTTCTCAAAACTATCAATGTTTCTGTGATATAACCACTACTGGTGTATCTTAAAATGATTTTTGTAAAATTTTCAGAGCAAACTATCACACACTTATAGTTCAAAATTGAATTACTTTCGGAAAATAGGCATAAAGTCATTTAAATAGGCGAAATGAGGTAGAAACCGAGAAAATTCCTAATATTGCTGGATTATCGATAAAATATGGCCTACTTTGTGTGATAATTGGATGGGTGTCATTTTGCATCATATTTGTTGTACTTGCTTCACAAAAAATGCCTTTTTTGACAATTAAAAAATGAAAAATGATATTTATAAACATAATTTGAAAAAACTCATTTCTGCAACATTGTTTGTCACAACAAGACACACCTAAGTCTCAAATATGGGCACATTATCACAAACTATGGCACGAGGATGATCATATCTAGGTCATTTGACTCGAAACTTATACATGTCTATAGGCGATTGACCTTTTTGTGAAGAAGTTTTTTGAAAACTTTGTCAAAACTCATGTTTATCATTTTTCCTAGCAACTAGTACACATAAAAGGACTCCATGCCAAAAGATTACATTTTTTGAGTATTTTTTCACTTTCTTTTATTTTGTTGAAAAAACGGTCAAAATGCCCGTCGTGCCTATTCATCCAAAGAGGTTGCATTTCTCAAAACTATCGATGTTTCTGTGATATAACCACTACTGGTATATCTTAAAATGATTTTTGTAAAATTTTCAGAGCAAACTATCACACACTTGTAGTTCAAAATTGAATTACTTTCGGAAAATAGGCATAAAGTCATTTAAATAGGCGAAATGAGGTAGAAACCGAGAAAATTCCTAATATTGCTGGATTATCGATAAAATATGGCCTACTTTGTGTGATAATTGGATGGGTGTCATTTTGCATCATATTTGTTGTACTTGCTTCACAAAAAATGCCATTTTTGACAATTAAAAAAATGAAAAATGATATTTATAAACATAATTTGAAAAAACTCATTTCTGCAACATTGTTTGTCACAACAAGACACACCTAAGTCTCAAATATGGGCACATTATCACAAACTATGGGACGAGGATGATCATATCTAGGTCATTTGACTCGAAACTTATACATGTCTCTAGGCGATTGACCTTTTTTTGAAGAAGTTTTTTGAAAACTTTGTCAAAACTCAGGTTTATCATTATTCCTAGCAACTAGTACACATAAAAGGACTCCATGCCATAAGATTTCATTTTTTGAGTATTTTTTCACTTTCTTTTATTTTGTTGAAAAAACGGTCAAAATGCCCGTCGTGCCTATTCATCCAAAGAGGTTGCATTTCTCAAAACTATCGATGTTTCTGTGATATAACCACTACTGGTGTATCTTAAAATGATTTTTGTAAAATTTTCAGAGCAAACTATAACACATTTGTAGTTCAAAATTGAATTACTTTCGGAAAATAGGCATAAAGTCACTTAAATAGGCGAAATGAGGTAGAAACCGAGAAAATTCCTAATATTGCTAGATTATCAATAACATATGGCCTACTTTGTGTGATAATTGGATGGGTGTCATTTTGCATCATATTTGTTGTACTTGCTTCACAAAAAATGCCATTTTTGACAATTAAAAAATGAAAAATGATATTTATAAACATAATTTGAAAAAACTCATTTCTGCAACATTGTTTGTCACAACAAGACACACCTAAGTCTCAAATATGGGCACATTATCACAAACTATGGCACGAGGATTGATCATATCTAGGTCATTTGACTCGAAACTTATACATGTCTATAGGCGATTGACCTTTTTGTGAAGAATTTTTTGAAAACTTTGTCAAAAGTCAGGTTTATCATTATTCCTAGCAACTAGTACACATAAAAGGACTCCATGCCAAAAGATTTCATTTTTTGAGTATTTTTTCACTTTCTTTTATTTTGTTGAAAAAACGGTCAAAATGCCCGTCGTGCCTATTCATCCAAAGAGGTTGCATTTCTCAAAACTATCGATGTTTCTGTGATATAACCACTACTGGTATATCTTAAAATGATTTTTGTAAAATTTTCAGAGCAAACTATCACACACTTGTAGTTCAAAATTGAATTACTTTCGGAAAATAGGCATAAAGTCATTTAAATAGGCGAAATGAGGTAGAAACCGAGAAAATTCCTAATATTGCTGGATTATCGATAAAATATGGCCTACTTTGTGTGATAATTGGATGGGTGTCATTTTGCATCATATTTGTTGTACTTGCTTCACAAAAAATGCCATTTTTGACAATTAAAAAAATGAAAAATGATATTTATAAACATAATTTGAAAAAACTCATTTCTGCAACATTGTTTGTCACAACAAGACACACCTAAGTCTCAAATATGGGCACATTATCACAAACTATGGGACGAGGATGATCATATCTAGGTCATTTGACTCGAAACTTATACATGTCTCTAGGCGATTGACCTTTTTTTGAAGAAGTTTTTTGAAAACTTTGTCAAAACTCAGGTTTATCATTATTCCTAGCAACTAGTACACATAAAAGGACTCCATGCCATAAGATTTCATTTTTTGAGTATTTTTTCACTTTCTTTTATTTTGTTGAAAAAACGGTCAAAATGCCCGTCGTGCCTATTCATCCAAAGAGGTTGCATTTCTCAAAACTATCGATGTTTCTGTGATATAACCACTACTGGTGTATCTTAAAATGATTTTTGTAAAATTTTCAGAGCAAACTATAACACATTTGTAGTTCAAAATTGAATTACTTTCGGAAAATAGGCATAAAGTCACTTAAATAGGCGAAATGAGGTAGAAACCGAGAAAATTCCTAATATTGCTAGATTATCAATAACATATGGCCTACTTTGTGTGATAATTGGATGGGTGTCATTTTGCATCATATTTGTTGTACTTGCTTCACAAAAAATGCCATTTTTGACAATTAAAAAATGAAAAATGATATTTATAAACATAATTTGAAAAAACTCATTTCTGCAACATTGTTTGTCACAACAAGACACACCTAAGTCTCAAATATGGGCACATTATCACAAACTATGGCACGAGGATTGATCATATCTAGGTCATTTGACTCGAAACTTATACATGTCTATAGGCGATTGACCTTTTTGTGAAGAATTTTTTTGAAAACTTTGTCAAAAGTCAGGTTTATCATTATTCCTAGCAACTAGTACACATAAAAGGACTCCATGCCAAAAGATTTCATTTTTTGAGTATTTTTTCACTTTCTTTTATTTTGTTGAAAAAACGGTCAAAATGCCCGTCGTGCCTATTCATCCAAAGAGGTTGCATTTCTCAAAACTATCGATGTTTCTGTGATATAACCACTACTGGTGTATCTTAAAATGATTTTTGTAAAATTTTCAGAGCAAACTATAACACATTTGTAGTTCAAAATTGAATTACTTTCGGAAAATAGGCATAAAGTCACTTAAATAGGCGAAATGAGGTAGAAACCGAGAAAATTCCTAATATTGCTAGATTATCAATAACATATGGCTTACTTTGTGTGATAATTGGATGGGTGTCATTTTGCATCATATTTGTTGTACTTGCTTCACAAAAAATGCCATTTTTGACAATTAAAAAATGAAAAATGATATTTATAAACATAATTTGAAAAAACTCATTTCTGCAACATTGTTTGTCACAACAAGACACACCTAAGTCTCAAATATGGGCACATTATCACAAACTATGGCACGAGGATGATCATATCTAGGTCATTTGACTCGAAACTTATACATGTCTATAGGCGATTGACCTTTTTGTGAAGAAGTTTTTTGAAAACTTTGTCAAAAGTCAGGTTTATCATTATTCCTAGCAACTAGTACACATAAAAGGACTCCATGCCAAAAGATTTCATTTTTTGAGTATTTTTTCACTTTCTTTTATTTTGTTGAAAAAACGGTCAAAATGCCCGTCGTGCCTATTCATCCAAAGAGGTTGCATTTCTCAAAACTATCGATGTTTCTGTGATATAACCACTACTGGTGTATCTTAAAATGATTTTTGTAAAATTTTCAGAGCAAACTATAACACATTTGTAGTTCAAAATTGAATTACTTTCGGAAAATAGGCATAAAGTCACTTAAATAGGCGAAATGAGGTAGAAACCGAGAAAATTCCTAATATTGCTAGATTATCGATAAAATATGGCCTACTTTGTGTGATAATTGGATGGGTGTCATTTTGCATCATATTTGTTGTACTTGCTTCACAAAAAATGCCATTTTTGACAATTAAAAAATGAAAAATGATATTTATAAACATAATTTGAAAAAACTCATTTCTGCAACATTGTTTGTCACAACAAGACACACCTAAGTCTCAAATATGGGCACATTATCACAAACTTTGGCACGAGGATGATCATATCTAGGTCATTTGACTCGAAACTTATACATGTCTCTAGGCGATTGACCTTTTTTTGAAGAAGTTTTTTGAAAACTTTGTCAAAACTCAGGTTTATCATTATTCCTAGCAACTAGTACACATAAAAGGACTCCATGCCATAAGATTTCATTTTTTGAGTATTTTTTCACTTTCTTTTATTTTGTTGAAAAAACGGTCAAAATGCCCGTCGTGCCTATTCATCCAAAGAGGTTGCATTTCTCAAAACTATCGATGTTTCTGTGATATAACCACTACTGGTGTATCTTAAAATGATTTTTGTAAAATTTTCAGAGCAAACTATAACACATTTGTAGTTCAAAATTGAATTACTTTCGGAAAATAGGCATAAAGTCACTTAAATAGGCGAAATGAGGTAGAAACCGAGAAAATTCCTAATATTGCTAGATTATCAATAACATATGGCCTACTTTGTGTGATAATTGGATGGGTGTCATTTTGCATCATATTTGTTGTACTTGCTTCACAAAAAATGCCATTTTTGACAATTAAAAAATGAAAAATGATATTTATAAACATAATTTGAAAAAACTCATTTCTGCAACATTGTTTGTCACAACAAGACACACCTAAGTCTCAAATATGGGCACATTATCACAAACTATGGCACGAGGATGATCATATCTAGGTCATTTGACTCGAAACTTATACATGTCTATAGGCGATTGACCTTTTTGTGAAGAAGTTTTTTGAAAACTTTGTCAAAAGTCAGGTTTATCATTATTCCTAGCAACTAGTACACATAAAAGGACTCCATGCCAAAAGATTTCATTTTTTGAGTATTTTTTCACTTTCTTTTATTTTGTTGAAAAAACGGTCAAAATGCCCGTCGTGCCTATTCATCCAAAGAGGTTGCATTTCTCAAAACTATCGATGTTTCTGTGATATAACCACTACTGGTGTATCTTAAAATGATTTTTGTAAAATTTTCAGAGCAAACTATCACACACTTGTAGTTTAAAATTGAATTACTTTCGGAAAATAGGCATAAAGTCATTTAAATAGGCGAAATGAGGTAGAAACCGAGAAAATTCCTAATATTGCTGGATTATCGATAAAATATGGCCTACTTTGTGTGATAATTGGATGGGTGTCATTTTGCATCATATTTGTTGTACTTGCTTCACAAAAAATGCCATTTTTGACAATTAAAAAATGAAAAATGATATTTATAAACATAATTTGAAAAAACTCATTTCTGCAACATTGTTTGTCACAACAAGACACACCTAAGTATCAAATATGGGCACAGTATCACAAACTATGGCACGAGGATGATCATATCTAGGTCATTTGACTCGAAACTTATACATGTCTATAGGCGATTGACCTTTTTGTGAAGAAGTTTTTTGAAAACTTTGTCAAAACTCATGTTTATCATTTTTCCTAGCAACTAGTACACATAAAAGGACTCCATGCCAAAAGATTTCATTTTTTGAGTATTTTTTCACTTTCTTTTATTTTGTTGAAAAAACGGTCAAAATGTCCGTTGTGCCTATTCATCCAAAGAGGTTGCATTTCTCAAAACTATCGATGTTTCTGTGATATAACCACTACTGGTGTATCTTAAAATGATTTTTGTAAAATTTTCAGAGCAAACTATCACACACTTGTAGTTCAAAATTAAATTACTTTCGGAAAATAGGCATAAAGTCATTTAAATAGGCGAAATGAGGTAGAAACCGAGAAAATTCCTAATACTGCTGGATTATCGATAAAATATGGCCTGCTTTGTGTGATAATTGGATGGGTGTCATTTTGCATCATATTTGTTGTACTTGCTTCACAAAAAATGCCAATTTTGACAATTAAAAAATGAAAATGTAGGAGAAATGGTGATGAACTCGAGCTAGCTCGGGGATATAGCAGGGAGACCCTTTGATCCCGGTTTGTAACACGAACCGGGACCAAAGGTCCCCTGCCAAAGGGGCCCAGCGCTGAAAAGCATGTGCGCGCATGTGAGGACCCTTTGATCCCGGTTCGTGTCACGAACCGGGACCAAAGGTCCCCCGACCCGGGAGCAATGCCCACGGGCGCCCCGCCCTCCCGACCCGGGATCAATGGTGCATTGATCCCGGGTTGTAATTTGGCCGGGATCAAAGTTGAAAACGGAAGCCCTGTTTTCTACTAGTGATGTAATACTATAACATGCTAAACATAAACCTAGAGAAGTATAAAAGTTTAGTAAAAATTCTTTTAAAAGGGTTTGGAGTAGCTATAGTTCTCAGTATGCCTCGAACGAGATCCATCGCAAGGGTCCGTCTCGCCTATGGCTGTCGAGCACCTGTATGTGTAGCTCTCTGGGCGGCATGAGATCGTATGCCACATAGAGTATGGCATGGTTGCAATCCCCGCCACCAAGTACACCTCGGTAGACATGGTCTGGATCGTAGTTATTGATGAAGTATTCGGGGCCGACATGGAGATACCCAATCATCAGTCCGCATAGGCTGAGGAGGACTACGGCCCAGCCCGACTTTAGGTCCTTCCTCTAGAAAATGACGTAGCTCCAGACAAACAGGTAGCGATCAGGGACATCCAACAAGTCGAGTCCGATCGAGAACTTGTTCATGATCTCAAGCACTCTGAATGGTCTGTCGCCTTTGATAGGAAACCAAACTTTGGTAAGCATGTCGAAGATTGTCAGCTTCAATACACCATCGCTACGACAAAACTCGTATGGAAAAGATCCAATGTTGTGTTGCCGCTCAAATGCGAGGCGGTGTTGGGCATGTACTAACATCATGATAGCACAGATCACATACGATCCTACATGTGGCAAAAGTAAACAATCCTGCATGCGGCGAAGTTACCCCCGTGCGCGACTCCTCCTCGCCATGGCATGTGACCCGCGACAAATTCACCCACGTTCTTCTGGGCTCCCTCCTCACCATGGCAGGTGCCCGGCGACTCCTGAAATCAATAAATCAAGAAACCAAAAGGTAGGCAGGCTAAAAACATGATATTTTGTTCGAAAGAACCAATTCGTCAATGTTGGTTAACTCACCGCCATGCTAACCTTGCCTCCGACGGTCTCGCGCTCAACGAAGCGGAGAAGTGTGTGTCCTCCCCGAAGGCGTTCGAAAATTGTAGTTATGATAGATTTACTAAAGCTGTAAATAATTATGATAGATTGATTAAAGCGTGTTTCAGGCATTCTGTACTTTGGTTACATGCTGATCATTTCCTGGACAAGATTTATTGCAATATCAGACATGGTGCTGCTCAATCGCCATATATAAGAGCATCTCCACCGGGGGCCTCCAAATCTGTGTCCGGCACCCCCCAATTGAGAACCAATTGGGGGGGTGTCTCAATTGGGGGTGCCGGACACATGTCCGGCGAAGTTTTGGAGGCTGCCCACAGCGGCGCATCCCAAAGCCCCCCCCCCCCACCCCCCCCAAAACGGTCCGAGATGCCGACCAAACTACAAACACCTTGTAGGCGGCCTACGCCGCCAAATGGAAATGAAATTTTGCCTCAAACTCAAACAAATTTTTAAACTCAACGATTTTTTTTAGATTCAAACTTAAGGTAAATGATACAAATTTAAACTAAACGATACAAATTTAAACTAAACGATACAAAATTAAACCTAAAACGACAAACCCTAACTTAAACCCCGCCGCTCGGGGCAGCCTCGTCGTCGTGCGCGGCCCTCTGGCTGTGGGCCAAGCGCGAGCGCACACGCCTCTCCTGCCAAAGGACGCTCACCGCCCGGCGTATGGCATCCCGATCTGTCGCTGCCGCTACCCTCGCTCGCGCCGCTGCCGCTGCCCTCGCCTCCGCTGCCTGCGCCAGTCTCGCCGCGCGCGCCTGGTTCAGCTCGTCATGGGCCGCCTGCTCGGCGAGCACCTAGGAGGCATCATGCGCCAGCCCCTCCGGCTGGGCGATGATCTGCTGCTGCTCCGCGCTCCGGATGGAGGCCTGCATGATGGTGGCCTCAACGGCGTCGCCAGCCGCCTCGTAACCGAGCCTAGTTTGGCGGTTTGCCGCCTCGTTGCGCCAGCTTTCGAAAGAGTTGACGGCAACCACCTGGTCTGGCCAGAGCGGCGGCGGGAGCGCCTGCTCCCGCTCCTGCTGCGGCGGCGGAGGCGGGACCTCATCGAGCTCTGGCGGCGGCTCCTGGCCGGGATACGGATCCTGCACTGGCTCCTGCTCCTCCTGCTCGTCCATGTCGATGTCGTCCACATCCGCCTAGTCGAACGGCTGCTCATCGGCGGAATCCTCCTGCGTCGCGGTGTGAGCACGGCTAGCTGCCTGGGTGAGGCTGGCCCATGAGGTGGCGAGGCGGCGAGGCATGGTTGCTCTGGCGGTGGTGTGGTGAACTGACTACACGGCGAGAGAGGGTGGTGGTGTGGTGAAATGGCTGCATGGCGGAGGCCTCTTTATAGCCGTCCAAGGTAGAGGCGGGAAGCGGTGGCGCTGGGCGGGAAGCACCGGGTGGGTGAGCACGTGTCGCGTCAGAGTTAATGGCGGCGACACGATTTGCCCACGCCGATGCTTGGAAGCTGGGAAAGGCTGGGCGCTCAGCAGGCGCCGCCGTAAATGTGAGGCGTGTCGCAGACGCTTCGCCGTCCCGTCTCTTCGTCGCTTGTGGAAACGCGTCGCCATTAACACAGGCAGAACGGCCTCCTGCACGGCGCCATTATAGCACATGTTCGCGCCGTGTCTCTATGACGGACGAGCCACCCTTGTCAGAGGGCATGTCCGTGTAGTGTCCGGCACCCCCGAGAGGGCCTCTAGGGTGCCGGACACGATTTGGCTCGGGCGACCTTTGGGGTGCCCTGCTGGCGGTTTTTTGTGTCTGGACCCCCATTGGGCCTTTGGGGGGTCATTTGGAGGCCCCCGGTGGAGATGCTCTAATGAAAACTGGGATGTGAGATGGATTCCATGGTTTTGGTTGAATATGTAGTCTGGTTGGTACTTATTGCTGCTTAGCACAGCTTATGTAATATTTTTGGAGATTTGTTCCTATAAAAAAACCTGAGACTTCCTTACGTGGTATATTCTGTCGTTGATAGATGAAGATGTCTACTTGTGTATTGATTCATGTGATTAAATGGACACAAGATGAAGCTTCCTTGTTTTTGAATTTCACTTGTTTGAATGATTGCCTGGATCATCTGGACACTAGTTTTTGAAACGCTTGAATTATTACGAATTTTCTTTTCTGTAGTAGTAATCAGGTAGCTTGAATGATTGTGGAACCTGGAGAAAGCTATAGCTTGCGAAGCAGCTTCTAAGGAAGCTAGCAATCATCAGAAACTTTACCTGAAGCTTGTATGGAAGCTAGCAATCGTAGCAGGTATGTAGGACTGATTGCGTGGATCACACGTTCGCTGGAGACCCCAAGAGGAAGGTATGAAGTAGTGTAGCAGCAGCTTCTCTCAGTATGAAACCAAGGTTTAATCGAACCAGTAGGAGCAAGAAATCACTTCTGAAGGTTGTTGGTGGCGGAATATGGCACGGCGCAATACTAGGGAATCCGGCACCGACGTGGAATCTGCACATAACACAATCAAACTACTTTGCCCCAACGAAACAGTGAGGTTGTCAATCTCACCGGCTTGCTGAAAACAAAGGATTAAACGTATGGTGTGGAAAACAGTAGTAAATTGCAGATAATGAAAAGGAACAGTGTTTGCAGTTGGTTGTATTATCAGTGTAAAAGAATGGACCGGGGTCCACAGTTCACTAGTGGTGTCTCTCCATAAAAGATAACTAACATGCTGGGTGAACAAATTACAGCTGGGCAATTGACAAAATATTGAGCGCATAACAATGCATATATATGACATGATGATTACTATGATATTCATGTGGGCATTACGACAAAATACATAGACCGTTATCCAATAACGTCTATGACTAATAATCCACCGCCAGGTTGTCATACCGAGTTCCCCGTTGGTATTAAGTTGCAAGCAACGGATAATTGCATTAAGTAATGTGCGTAAAGTAAACAAATGCATTAGCCCTAACGGCGTACCCTTAAGCTAAGCATCGGTTATTTTATCCCTAGTGGCAATAGCACATCCACAATCTTAGAAGTTATTGTCACTCTCCCAGATTACCGGAGGCATGAACCCACTATCTAGCATAAATACTCACTCTTGGAGTTACAAGCATCTACTTGGCCAAAGCATATACTAGTAACGGAAAGCATGCAAGATCATAAATAACATATAAGATAGATTGATAATCAACTTGACATAGTATTCAATATTCATCGGATCCCAGCAAACACAACATGTAGCATTACAATAAGATGATCTTGATCATGATAGGCAGCTCACAAGATCTTAACATGATAGCATAAAGTGGAGAGACAACCATCTAGCTACTGCCATGGACCCGTAGTCCAAGGAGGAACTACTCACGCATCACTCCGGAGGCAGGCATGGTGATGTAGAGCCCTCCGGTGATGATTCCCCTCTCCGGCAGAGTGCGGGAAGAGCTTCTGAACCCTCCCGAGCTAGGGTTGACGACGGTGGCGTCTCTGAAACTTTCGTGGATAATGGCTCGGGTATTTAGGGTTTTCGTGTCGGGAAGAAGAATAAATAGGCGAAAGGGCGGCGGCTGCGGAGCCACGAGGGCCCCACACCACCCCATGACGCGGCAGGGGGGCCCGCTGATGGCCCTTCACGTAGTTACCTGCGTGAAAAGTAAATGGGTTAGGTTGAGACTCCAAGTGCAGAGTGTGTAGTAAGTGGAAGACGTGTTTTCCCCACGAGGGGTGACTCGAGGGTTTAATATCGAACTCTCGGGGAATCAGTAGTGAATATTTATCTTTCCTATCCTTCTTTTGGTTAGCTACAAAACAAAGTAAATGTTTTGGTCCTCAACCTCACCTTGTGGTTGTCAAGCACAAGGTGTGAGAATGATATCAAGATAATATGCAATGCAAACAAAAATAAACATGCAATGGTGGTAAATAAATATGGAAGGATGGTGATAGCAATGATAAATGATATTTTTGGGTTTTATATTGTGAATGCAAGATGTAAAAGTGTTTTTGTATTTTCGGATTTTTAAATGGAAGAAAATGGTAAAGTGGTAAAAGTTGTTGGAAAGGTGTTTCTTATGATTAAAAATGGACCAGGGTTCATGGTTTCACAAATGCACTCTCTCTTTAATAAAGTGGTAGACAATGGAACACTAGAGTTGACATATGAGATTGCAACACAACAGTTTAATGACAAGTTATAATTATATGGGCATCACGTCCCAACATAGAGACCTTTTGGTTATTAGTCTCTCTTATACTCCACCAAGATGCGAACTAAATCATAACACCTCAGTAATTAAGATAAATCAGAGTATAGCAATAAGTATCATGACATGAAGTTAAAATAAGAACATGGTAGATGTAGTCATGGAGTAGTGGCAATGGTCACACCCACATCTCCGGTAGCATGGTATTTCTTTTTATCCCTAGTGAGGCAACAAAGTAAGGTAGAGATACCCAAGTGGATCGCAGAACTTTCTCTCACGTTCACTGCACTAGCCACCCCCCGTTACTCCAACTAATGCACACGTTCCCCCTCACACGCTCTCATAAACATGCTTGATCATGACAAGTAAATAAGAACGGGGTACATAATATGCATTTACTTTCATAACTGAAACAAAACCATTGCAATCTCAAACATATATTAACTCATAAAAAGATCCACCACAAAGGTATTACATAGATGACCGTAATCATGTTCAGCAGCTCATACGGTACTAATTAGTGAAGCTCAAGAGAGAGAGAGATACATAAGTTACTTCCACAAACCCATGGTCCAGAGGTGGACTACTCCCTCTTCATCATGGAGACGGTGGAGAAGTCGTTGGAGAAGATGGAGACCACGCCGGCAGCGCCCGGCCGGAGTTTTCCCCTCCAATCTACAACTCCAGGTCTCTGTTTCGTGGTTTCTGTGTTTCTGCGGCGCTCCTTTCTGAAGGGCGTCGGGACTATTTTTAGGGTTAATTATCAGGTTGTCCTCAGTTGTGTCTATGACTTCAGTTTTGCCCTCAGTCTCAAATCGTGCTCAGTTTTGCCCCTAGTCTATGCACAAGGACTCATTCCGTGACTCTTGTCGTCTCCGTTAGGCTTGCTGACATGTGGGACCCAGAAGACAACCGTTGGCCGCGGTTTGTGGGACCCAGAATAGAACCGTTGGCGTGGCTTGTGGGACCCAGTTGTTGACCGTTTACTGGCGGCGGCGTGTGCTGTAAAAACGGCGGAGCGCGACCCCGGAGCTCGCAGCGGTGAGCACAAAAATCAGCCGACGGGAGAGCGGCCACGCGCAGAGGTGGGCGGCGACCCTTGTTGGTAGGAAGGAGCCGGGCGCGGGCGACGGAGAAGGCGGCGTCCACGGGTAGCGCCGCCGACGGTGCGAAGATTGCCGTGGAGGGCGCGGCCGTCTGGTACAGCTACAGGGGCCGTGCGCGTAGGCTTTGAGATCCCCTTCGGCTCCGGGCGGTCGCGAATCGAGCTCGATGTCTTCTTCTAGCTCCCGCGCCACCTCGCGGATCGAGATTCCGGCGCGCATGGAGATGCCGATCTTCCTCTGTCCACAGTGCCGGGCGGACGTTGTTCCGAGGATTTCGCGCACAGCGAACAACACTAATCGTCCGTTCTACGTGTGCGGGCAGAATGGGGTAAGAATCGGAGCAATTTCACTATTTTAGTGCTGCGAGAATGGGGTAAGAATCGGAGCAATTTCACTAAATTGATGTGTTTGGCGTTATTGCAGATAAAATGTTTCTTTCTCTGGGTCGATGTTCTGGCCAAGACGCTGATGATTGAACAGCTAGACGAGCACGAAGAATGGTTGCCCATCGTGCCACAAAAGGCAGCGGCCGTAGCGCGAGCTCCGGAAGAAGAGACGGAGGGTGGAGCACGCATTGATGCTGTTGAGCTTAGGAGGTTGAACCAGAAGATTAAGAAGCTCGAAGATCAAGCACAAATTCCCCTTTGCAATTACATTTGGGCATTTGTAGGTGTGGTAATCGCACTAGGTGAAATGTTGAAATTGTATGGAAAGGCATGATGTTGGGAGCAATTTGTAAGTTTGAAATTGTATGAAATGTTTGAAATTCAGAACATTTATCAATGAAATGCAGCTCTGAATACTGATAATCCTTAAAAGACAAAATAGGATTCTGTCAAAAAAAAGTGAGAACAGACTAATGGGCCAACTGCATCCAATTAGGCCCATTCGTAGTGGGCAAATGGGATTCTCTGGAAAAAAAAGGTGAGAAGGGTAGAAAATGAACAAAAATGGTGTGGCTGGGACTCGAACCCACGACATGATGTTGGGAGCAATTTGTAAGTTTGAAATTGTATGAAATGTTTGAAATTCAGAACATTTATCAATGAAATGCAGCTCTGAATACTGATAATCCTTAAAAGACAAAATAGGATTCTGTCAAAAAAAAGTGAGAACAGACTAATGGGCCAACTGCATCCAATTAGGCCCATTCGTAGTGGGCAAATGGGATTCTCTGGAAAAAAAAGGTGAGAAGGGTAGAAAATGAACAAAAATGGTGTGGCTGAGACTCGAACCCACGACCGCTTGGGTTGGTTGCCTGAAGGGCTGCGCTGGTAACCGGTGGGAGAGATGAAGAGATATTGAAAAGTAGAGGGAACAAAGCTATGTATAGTTAGTATATGACTTGGTTTTGGATTTGACTACGCATTTTTGTACTGATTTTTTTGTCACGTTGCTTAACCACTTGTGTAGTTCTATCTTTGGGCACACATAAATTTGAGATTTGGGCACGTTTAGTTTGATATTTGGGCAGGTTGCTTGACCACATGTGTAGTTTAATCTTTCAACACACATTGTTTTTTGAAACAACTCTTTCTTTATTAATTTGATATTTGGGCACGTTTAGTTTGATATTTGGGTATGTTTAGTTTGATATTTGGGCAGGTTGGTTGACCACATGTGTACTTCAATCTTTGAACACACATAGTTTTTTGAAACAAGTCTTTCTTTATTAATTTGATATTTGGGCACGTTTAGTTTGATATTTGGGCATGTGTTTTTTGAAACAACTCTTTTTTTTTGCGTAACCACTTGCTCTATGAAAACCTTAGGGCACGAACTTTTTTGACACATATAATGACTTGATAGATGCAAACGAGTACATAGGAAAACACATATACACGACCATAACATAGATATATAAATAAAAGCTCTTACATATAACACGACAAACATAAAAGCCCTAGATAGATAAAAAGTTAACAAACGACACAACATCAACATAGTAGTAGAAATTAAAAGCCCTAACACACTAGGGCAACTCCATCTTCACGACAACCGGCTTGATGCATGCCTTTAGCACCGTCTTCACTCCTGCTCCTCCTCCTGGCCGTTCTCTCCGAGATAGTACGGGAGGCTGTGGATGTTGCAGTTGGGGAAGATGCTCGCCACGTCGGTGAAGAAGTTGTACGTGGTGAAAGCGATGAACTCCTGCCCACCAAAAAACCTGGCCGAGCAGGTAGTAGGCATCGAAGCGGTTGGTGAAGATGGCGCGGTAGCCTGTCGTCGTCGCGCCGGCGTGGGGACGCAGTTCCTCGAGGCGGAACATCCTCGGAGAGCCCGCCGGGAGGTGGTGAAAGCCCGCACGGAGGAACCCCTCGGCAAGGTCACGAGCACCCCTCCAGGGTGAGATCGCCCACACGCGGAGTTCGTTCTCGACGATGACTCCGGGTGGGTACCGCCCCTCCGGCACGGTGGTTGGCAAGCGGAAGGTGGGGGCGTTGAACTGCATCCTCGCTTCGCTTCGAGAGTGCTTTGGAGTTGGGTGAAGAAGAGAGAAGGGCGGCGCAGATGGAAGGTGTGGAGAATAGACGGAGGGTTGGGTGGTTTAAGTAGGGATAGAGCACCGCATCTGTATGCGTTCAAACGAGGCGTGTCGATCCATATGCGTCGTAACTGAAACACTGCCGCATCTGTATCACGCGTGGTGTTTAATGGCTCTGTATCAAGCGGTGCATCAGCTTCTGCGTGGCGAGTGAACGAGGCGCGGCGCGCATGCATGCAAATGGCGTGGTCTCCCGCGCGTGCATGCAGACGCTGAGACGACCGACGGCGCATGCACTGCTGAGACGACCGACGGCATGCACTGCTGAGACGACCGACGGCCTGCACTGCTGAGACGAACGAGGCCTGCAAACGCTGAGACGAGCGCCGCCTTGGAAAGGCTGAGACGAGCGCGGTGCAGCACGGCCCGGCCCAACGGTTCATCGTGCGTGCCCTCTCCGTTTTAAAAAAACATTCCTCCAGCCAATCAGGTTGCAGAAGGAGGCATCTCGCGGATCGCGGTTGGATCGGACGGGTGCAGTAGGCTTGGGTTGGATCGACGGTGCCTTCTAGAAGGTTTGACCAAGATTTGACTTGAGCATAAAAAATACAAAAAAAATCCAAAAAATGAAAAAACTCGCGCACATTGTCTCCTTATGACATATACTAACGTCTCAAATCAATAAACATTGTGTACATACATTTCAACGAAATGAATGCATGATATATCGAAACTCAAACTATGAAGTCCAATGTTGAGTAGAAGTGGTTTTGGATGTGTAACATGAAATTTTGAAAAAACTCACCAAAGCTTCATTTTAG
This sequence comes from Poa pratensis, assembly GCA_947311845.1. Lineage (NCBI taxonomy): Eukaryota > Viridiplantae > Streptophyta > Magnoliopsida > Poales > Poaceae > Poa > Poa pratensis. Next base: position 4,282,671 of record CAMZMU010000053.1, on the reverse strand, counting down.
AGTAACTAAGAAGGATCCGGGCTTATTTTTTCATTTTCATTTTTAAACTTGTTTAAATGTTGGTCAAACTTAGGTTTGACCAATTTTAAAATATTCATAATAAATTCAAAAAATCAAAAAATAGAAAAACCTGCGCACATAGTCTTCATATGTCATATACTGACGACTCTAGTTGATAAACAAGGTGTAGGTACATTCAAACGATCCATGCATGGATGTGGTGTCATATCTCAAATCTCAAACTACGAAATCTAAAGTTGAAGAGAAGTGGCTTTGCATTTGCAACATAATTTTTTTTTAACTCACCAAAGCTCATTTTGGAGTGAATAAGAAGAATGCAGGCTTAATTTTTCATTTTCATGTTTTGAACTTGTTTAAATGTTGGTCAAACCTTAGGTTTGACCAATTTTAAAATAACATAATAAATTCAAAAAAAATCAAAAAACAGAAAAACCTGCGCACATAGTCTTCATATATAGAATAGATGTCTAGGTAAGTTATTTGGCTGATTTAGACAAGGTCGAAAAAAATCTTGCTTACAAATGAGGCCGTTTACCCTACCTTCGGAGCTCTTTTCTAGCACATTTTTAATGAATGTGAGTTTACTTCCCAAAAGGTCTCGGATTTTGACATTACTCAACAGAAATACAACAAAAATAGTTCTAACATACATCCCACATCATTCAACAGAAATACAACAGCATTCATAAGGGTTGTTTCATAGAAATACAACATCATTCATAATGTTTCATAGAATCTTGGTGCTTTTTGGCACCACTTTGCTCCTTGTGATCCTTGTGCTACTTGCCATCATTTTGCTCCTTGTGATCACTGTGCTCATTGCTTCTTCTCTTCTCCTCTTGGGTGTCGGTACCTTAACTGTCTTCTTCGAACAGACCACAGAGCTGTACAAAACATAAAGGGAGTGAAATCATTTTCAGCATCATTTGGAGCAGAACATAAAGTGATAAATGTACAACAAATTCGAAAACACCAATATTGGCAAGATTTACATACCTAGCAGAAGGCAGAACCACAGCAAGGGGAGTGAAATCATTTTCAGCATATTTGGTTCAACATCTGGAGCATCTTTTGGCTCAACATTTGCATCATGATCGTCAAAATAATTATTTGGAGCATCATCATCAAAATAATTATTTGCAGCATGATCATCAAACTCATCATTTGGAGCATCATCATCTGAATCATCATTTGGAGAATCATCATTTGGAGCATCATCATCTGAATCATCATTTGGAGCATCATCATCTGTTGCATCCGGCTGCTGACCAGGATTTTCATCGGAACTCTCTCCGAACGCTGGATCTACTGCATTATCACAATACTTACCGAAATGACCAGACACACCACACCTTGTGCACTTACGCTTCCTTGCTCCAAGTCCAGCTCCTTCGCTGCGACGCCTGAACCGACTCTTCCTCGGTCTACCTGCTACTCTCTTCAGAACTGGAGCGCAAAGCTTGAATCCAGGGTCCACTCTGTCCCATTGTTGTTTTCCCTCCAAAGCAGGCAAGGCATGTGCATATGTGGCTTTGAACTTTGCAACAGAGTAGTACTCATGAACATACTGTTGTATGTTCCCTGCTGGACCTGAGAGAGAAGTGATGAAAAACAAAGCATGAATGCATGGCAACCCAGTTATCTGCCATTTCCTACAACTGCAAGTTCTAGCTTCTAAATCCACTGGATATCTCCAGGCTCTCTGCTCTTTATCCAATACTGATACCTCTGCAGTGGTATCCGACAATAAAATCATGTTCATTTCCAAGCCTTCTGTTTTCTTCTTCAGTTCAGTCATCACGGAAGGGATGATAATGTGGCCCATGAATTTTGCCTCAGCTATTCCATCACGAAAATGAAACTTCTGCGCGTATTCTATCCTTATCTTGTCAAGCAAATCCACCAAATAAAGATCCTTTAGTTTTCGGATCGTTGAGTTGAAAGACTCTGCAAGATTATTGTGCACATACTCAACTTTGCTCAGTTCACTGAATTGGCTTCTGGCCCATAACTTGGAGTGGTGTGTTTCCAAGTATTCCTTCACTTTGGCATTCATGTATAACTGCCTCATGTGGTAGTTATGCTTCCTCACACTGCAAGTCAAAGATGCTGGCCATAAATTGTCAGTATATATCTTTCCTTTGAATTTCTTCACAAAATTTGCAGCAAGGTGACGCATGCATTCTCTATGCTCTACTCCAGGGAACACATTGTCCACAGCCACTTCTAAACCCTTGCAGGCATCTGTATGAATTACCAACCCATTGGGATGTTCAATAGCCCGGCGCAGATTCTGCAAAAACCAAGTCCAGCTCTCCTCAGACTCTGTCTCCAGCACACCGTATGCAACTGGAAATACAAAATTGTGTGCATCTACTGCACAAGCTGCTACTAACTGTCCTTTAAACCTGCCTGTGAGAAAAGTAGCATCAATAGCCAAATATGGCCTGCAGCCTGCCAAAAAACCCAGGCGACAAGCCTCAAAGCACACAAAAACCCTTCTAAAGCATTCCTTGGTCCTTGTCACTCCCTTCAGTCTGTACTCCACTGAGTGGTGATCAATTTCAACAATACTACCTGGGCTTGTCCTCTCCACTTCAGCTTTGAATGAATACAACAATTCAAAACTTTCATGCCAGTTACCATAGATAGATTCCATAGCTTTTTGTTTACCATTGAAGACCCTCATGTATGGTAAATCTATCTTGAACTTGTCTTTGATGTTTTTCTGCAATTCCTTTGTACCCACTTGATGGTTTTCTGCCACCCACTTCTTTACTTCATCTGCCACCCATTTTGACTTGGCTCTACTGATTGTTTCCTTCCTAAGAGTTGATTCTTGGCATGTGTGGCTAAAAGGGTTCACTTTGACCTGAATATTCGTGCTTTTTCGCATTTTAGATGCGTGCATCCTCCATGGTCAACCCTCAGTCACACAATGCACTGTGTAACGTTGTTTATCGCTCTTGTCAACAACGAATGCACGTTCTGCCTTGATGCAGTACGTCACAAGTGCATTTCTACACTCACTCATGGATGAAAAAATGGTACCTTCTGCCATATGAGGGTTCTCAGGGTCCCATTCAACAACTGGAAGGTCTTCCTCCTCATCTTCTTGCTCACTGTCAGCCTCATCTGGGATTTCAGCAACACGAGATTCAGCAGCACGAGATGTCCGTCGTAAATTCTGAACAACATCAGAATATAGCCTCTCTTCATCATCCCCAGATATGTCAGCATCAGACTCCACTTCAACAGGTACCCTTCTGCCGGTGCCCACGCTTGTCGTGCCACCACGTCGCTTTGGATGAACTGAACTATTCTGGCTAGAATTGGCTTTACGACGAGATGGTTCTGTCCGAGAAGATGAACCCGTCACTGTCGTCGTATCGGCATCTTGGATAGGAGACGGGGTCCTGCTAGCCGAGGGTGAACGTAGGGCAAGAAGGTGGACGTCGTCAAGGTCGGGATTGTACACGGCGGTTTACCCAGCTTCAGGCACCACGGCGGTGGCGGTGCCCTACGTGCTGCTATAACTCACTATAAGGCAATATCGCCGTGAACAGGTTACAATGAGTTGGTTGTGTATCTAAGAGTTGCTTGGATTGGTTCGTATGAGAGTATCGTGCCCTAAAGGCGTCCCGTGGTCCAGCTTATATAGGCGGCTGGACCTAGGGTTACAAGGTGAATACGTATCCAGCAAGTATACGGAGTCCTAAACCTAGCCGGCAAGTATGCCGCCTTCCGTCTTGGTCTTGGTGGCTTCATGGGCTTCAGTCTTGGGCCTCCTCCTTGCCGGCATCCGCCTTCCTTGGTCGTCAGCTATCTGGGCCGCCCGGTAGGCAAAGCCTTCACCACCACTGCGGGCCACCCTGGACTAGCCGGATTGATCCATGCTGGTGATACCCCTAGTAGGTATATCCCCAACATTAGCCCCTGGGAGGGTTCGAGTTCTTCAGGCGCCGTCTTCTTTGTCGGCAACGTCCGCCTTGTCTTGTAAGCGTCTGAAGAGCTTGAAGCATTCCATAGTTGAAAGTAAGCGGCGGTCCGCCTAAAGTAGTCGGACAACTTGCCGCCATCATGGGAAAGACGGCCTGACCATTGTCAGGAATCTTCCTGGCACCAGTCTTGTCAATTGACTGGACCCGTCAAATGTTGACGGATGACGCCATGCAGTCCACGACAGTTTGGACTTGGGCATGCGTCATGATGGTTTCTCCACTACGCACAGAAATCGGAGCGAGGCCGCAGACGCCGTTGCCACGACGTGCAAATCGTGGGCACGTGGCGGAAATCTCGCGTCCCCCTAATTTTAGGCACGGATCTTGGCGCGTGGGGATAAATACCCCCAAAGGGCACATCGATGCACTTCTTCCTCATTCGCACACCCACCGTGGCCTCCTCACCTTCCCGAGCTCAACTCCACCTCGAACTCAACTCCGGCGAGCACGAGCAGCGCCTCTCCCCCAAATGGCGAGCACTCAGCAGGATGCGGCGGCGACGGCGGCACTGGCTGCGGCTTCAACGACCCCCGCCGGATCTGGATCTATCCCAGCGGCGGCGCCCGCAGGTGCATCGATTACCTCCCCCGCGGCCACCGTGGCCACGGGCGGGGTTTCTACTTCTTCCCCAGCTCCGGCGACGCCTGCGACCGCCGCTCCAACCTTTCCCCTCCCATCCCTCGCGGCTACCAGCTCAGAGGCCGCGGCGGAATCTGCCGCCGACGAGGATGACGACGTCGAGGAAGAGGAAGAGGCTGGAGACCTGGGTTCCAGGTACTGGCTGCCGTCAGTTATGACGTCAGCATATCTGAAGGAACTGGAGGAAGGCGGATACATTCCGCCAAAGACGGAATGCTCCTGGAGGGTTCCAGGCGACGAGGCGGTGCCTGACCCCCAAGACGGCGAGCGTGTCATGTTGGCTTCGCATAGCCTTCGCGGTATGTCTCTGCCGCTTTCCGCCTTCTTCTTGGCGGTGCTTAGTTTTTATGGGCTGCAGCCACACAACATAGCGCCCAACAGTATTCTAGTGCTAGCCGGCTTCCAGGCTTTGTGCGAAGGGTACTTAGGCATAGCTGCGTCCATAGAGCTGTTTAAGTACTGCTTCCTGTGCCGCCGGCAAACCATACCAGGCGGCCACCTAGCAACCTGCGGTAGTGTTACGTTCAACTGCCGCCAACCCGACTGGTACCCAAAAATACCATACATCGAGTCGGTGAAGCACTGGACCAGCACTTTCTTTTACTGCAAGGACATCCCGACACCCGGCAGCACGCAAGGGATGCCAGCCTTCGTCAACGGTCCGCCAACCCACAAGGCTTGCTGGACAGCAAAAGTGCCGCTCAGCAGCTTGCCGAAGAACTTCGAGTTGCCGTTAGGCGGATCGAGTTCTTGACGAAGACGATGTTGGCTCCACGACTTGACGGAGTTGACACCGTCATTTGCTGGGTGTCGAGGAAGATTATGCCTCTCCGCCATCGCCCACTGAAGATGTGCGAGTACAAGGCGGACGACGCCGGCAACAGCACCCTTGATCAGGATGCCTTGGAATACCGGCTTAGAGAGCTTATCAAGCCTCTGTCGGTGAAGGCGGCTGAAGGCGTCGCCATGTTCACTCATAACAACCCAGCCCCAGCGGTAAGTGAAAGCTACTTTGTTATTTCACTAACATCCTTGCCCACTAGGTACTGAATTAATATTGTCTTGCTTCCTTTTCAGCTACAAACCTTGGGAGAGGACGAGCTGGCCCCAAACTGGTATGATACAGGTGCCAGCAAGTCGAAGAAGCGCAAGCTGATCTCCTCCACCAAGGATTTGGAGAAGAGGAAGAAGGCGGCCACCTCTGCCGACGCAGAGGATGAGACCGTGGGGAACGTTCCCTTGAAACGGTTAGCAAACTTTGGCTTCCCTGACTTGGATATTTTAATATGTTTGTGCTGACAAACTTGCATGTTTCTGCTTACAGAGGCAAGCCTACCATGCCCAAACTCCGCTCCAACTTGAAGATTGCTGCCGGCAGGGGCAAGCCACCACGTTCTTCTCCAGCTGCTGCGCCGACAACGCCCACAGTTGGCGTTCCCGTGGTTGTGTGCCAGGGAACGTACACAGCTGCCGGTACCGCAGAGGCGGCTACAGAGAAGATGGCGGGCAAGAAATCAGTTGCCGGCATAACTTTTTCCAAGACGGCTGAAGCTTCGGCTAGTGATGCCGCTCGATTTATCGCCATGAAGCAGGAGATGGATGACCAGATGGCGGCCGAACAAGGCGGATCGTCCACTCATCCTGGCTCCCAACCTGGCAAAGGGTTGCAAGACCCCCGGCAAACACTGAAGACCATGCGTGACGGTACCCGCAACTGGTACGCACACATGGACGAACTCCACGACACCCTGCACGGACAACTTGAGGTAAAATAGCCTATGGTCCCAGCCCCCGAGCACTTTGGCGGCTGAAAAATTTAGCCGGCAAAGTGGTCTCGTTGACTAAATAGCGCTAACCATAATGTTGCTTTCATGCATGCAGGCCGTTCTTGCTTCCAATCTTGAGCTATTTCGTGCTCAAGAGATGAAGAAGAAGGAATGCGAGGAACTGCAGCAGGACGTGGAGTTGAAGAACGCCCAAATTGCGAGTTTGGAAGAAGCTCGCAAGAAGGATGAAGGTGACAAAGCTTTCTTTGCCTTCTTTTCGTCCGACTTCTTTTCCTTTTCCGACAAGTATTTTAGTCGTCTTTTCTTTTTATTTGTAGAATTATTAAACACTGCGCAAGATATTCTCAAGAACTCCACTGACATGCAAGCTTTGATGAACGAAGCTGCAGATCTTGCCGGGCTGGTGACCAAGCTGAAGGCGGATCACGCCAAGGAGCTGGATGATCGTGCGTTGGCTCATGCTGCCGAAGTTAGCAAGTTGACTGGACAACTTGAGGCCATGAGCAACAACCTTGACCAGGTGAACAAGAACGCCAAGGAGCAGCAGGACCAACTGTCAAAGGCGGTCCAGCTAGCCCAAGAAACGCTTGAGAACCATCTGGATGAGGTCAACGCCATCCACGACCATGTCTTGGGTATGCCTCCAGTCCTTCATTTTTGTCACCTTGCTTTCTTGATACTTGAAGCTGCAGTGTGTAACTTTGTGTTTGTGCAGTGCCGGCTAGCTTGGGAGATGACCTGGCCACAACGCCGCGCCTTGCTCGGATCTTGAAAATTGGCGAAATCGTCAACCAGATTGTCGGCGCCGGCAAATCATTTGCCGCCAAGTTCTACCCTGGGGAAGACGGCGATCCCGTCATCTTCGATGCTCTGCCGGAGTTGCTGGAGAAGGCGACAGCTGAACACGACAACACACTACGCTCAGCAGCACGAGGCGGTGCCAAGTTGGCATTGGCGATGACGGCGGCGTGGTACCCGGAGGCTGATATTCATCAAGTCACCGAGTACTTCCCCACCGAAGACGAAAACAGCCAAGCCATCGTGATGCAGGACGTGCTGCGGTCTGTTCGCGGCTATGCGACCCGGGTTGCCAACATGGTTGACATCCGCAAGTTCTACAAGGAACACCCGGACCCGCATGTTGCCGTTGCTGATCCCTCCTTGGCAGATCCTGAAGCTTCCCGCGGCGAAGAAGGCGAAGCCGGAACCGACAAGCGCAGCCCCAAGGATGGCGGAGCCAGCCCCAAGAATGCCGGCGTTGCCCCCAGGATCTCTCCACCAGCTCTACGAAGGCGGCAATCCCTTAGACTTCCTCCTGCAAAGGCAGCACAAAACACTGCGTTAATCTGTTAACGCATAAAACTTTATTTTGGGTTGTAAATATTTATGGGCCAACTTTTATGCTACACTTGGCGGTAGGCTTACTTAAGTGGCCCGCCTTAATATGTATCTCGCCTGCATGTTTAGCTTTTTCATATGTTGGCGGAACCTCATCTTAGTTACTTTAGCTGAGCCAACCAGGTGCAATACCAACTAATTTAGACTCAGAGACCAAAGCCAGCATGTTGGTGCCAACGACATACTACTAGGCGACCCACATACAAACAGACAGATAAGCATATTAGGCGGTGCAAAGATTGTTTGCGTTTTTTAGCCGGCAGACGGCAAATGTCAAAAAAGTTTGGACCTTAGCACGGAGCAAAACTTATTTTGTTTGGTAACTTTTATGACAACAGATATATGATTGCGAGAAAAGACAAAAGATGGCATGATCCCAAAACTGAATGAGCAAACCACAGACTTTTATTTCATAATCATATAGTACTTATTACAATGTGGAAATTGCTAAGTGTAAAAAGGACGTAGCTGCTCAATGTTCCAGGGTCGCTTGGTTTCTTCGTACTTGTCGTCAACCTTCCTTTTGCGCTTGCGACCTCGCTTCTTCTTGTATCCGTCACGTGCATCGACCAAGTAATAAGAACCATTGAGCAACACCTTACTGACCACAAAAGGTCCTTCCCAAGGCGGGGATAACTTATGCAAGCCCTTTCTATCTTGGATTAGGCGGAGAACCAGGTCACCCACTCTAAAACTTCTTTGCCTCACCCTTCTGCTGTGATAACGCCTCAAACTTTGCTGATAGATGGCGGATCGCGCAAGGGCAACATCTCGTTCTTCATCAAGTAGGTCAAGGCCATCCTGTCTTGCATCTTCTGCGTCCTCCTGGACGTAGGCTTGGATTCTGGGAGAATCGTACATCATGTCGGTTGGCAACACTGCTTCTGCGCCATAGACTAAGAAGAAAGGAGTAAACTTGGTTGATCTGTTTTGTCGGGGGCTGCCCCCGGTAGGGCAAAGAAGTGGTGTTAAGTTTGCAAAGAGCTAGCCGGATCAACATATAGCCGGTCACTTGGGCCGGATCTCTCGTGAGAGTCGGTTGGCGCATGATCAAGCTAGTGCGATAAGACGCAGAGAGGATCCGGTAAAGACAAACCGGATCAGATTAAGAAGTGTCGGCTAAGTTAGCCGGTTGGTCGGGAAAGACCCGGATAAGGTAGCCGGGTTGGCCAGGAAGGACCCGGATAAGGTAGCCGGGTTGGCCAGGAAGGACTCGGATTAGGTAATCCGGATATTGCACAAGGGCCAAGTAATGTCAGAAAGGTTCACGGGTCCTGCAGGTCTCCTGCCAGAGGCTGAGAAGACAGCCGGGTCAAGTCGCAGGTTTTCCGGGTCGCAAGGCCCTAGGCGCTGACTTGGCCAATTCGGGAAAGAGGATATGACCGAGGCCCGGGGCTACGCCTGCCATTGCCCTAAGTGGCAAGATAGGCCTGTTAGGGACTTGACGGCCAGGTCAGGTCACGGGATTCCTGGGAGCGCAGCAACCTAGGAGCTGACTCGGCCAATTCGGGAAAAAGGATATGACCGAGACTCGGTGGGCTACACCTGCCATTGCCCAAAGTAGCAAGATGGGCCTGCTAGGGCCTGACAGTCCAGCCGTTGGATTGACAGGAGGCAGAGGCTTGTCCTTTTCCTCTTGGCAATGCCATTGTCTCTTGGAGCCAGGGGCAGAATAGTAATTCGGTTTGTGTATAAATGAGCTACCACATCCTCCAGTGCGAGAGAGGAGCAACAGAGGAGGGAGGATCGACCATTGTGAGCATCATTTCCCCCCAAGCTTCATCTTCTACCTGGAGCTCACTCCATTGTTCATCATACAGCTCAAGGAGCGCTCTGTACTTGTAAACACTTGAGATATAAGAGAGTAGGCTAGAGCTGCAGTAGGGGTGTTACCTCCACAAGAGGGCCCCGAAGCAGGGTACATCGTGGTGTTCTTTGCTGTTCTTGGTTTGCTTTGTTCTTGCTGGTTCTTGCGACTTCTTGCTGATTCTTCATGCGTGCTTCGTGAGTGCGCAAACCCTCCCCGGTTCCCCCAACGCCCAAGCGAGCCCACACTTAAGCCATCCCCATGGCATCTGCCGTGACACCACCACGACAGTTGGCGCCCACCGTGGGGCTAGCAGTGGCGTTGGCTGGGGTTTCCATCCGGACGGGCACCGTCGCTGGCTCCGGCGAGCGGGTCCTCTCTGGCTCGTTTGCAAGATCGGCGAGTTCAACTTCATCAGCGACAACGCGGGGTGCTTCACCGACAAGCCCTTCCCCGCTGACGGTTTCCTCATGACGCTCGGCAGCTTCGTCACCTACGTCGCCACCGAGCCTGTCCGCGAGTACCCGGCGCAGGTGCTCGTGGCAGCGGATCCTCCCTCTTTCCGCGCAGCTCTCGGATGGCGTAGCGCTCGCCCGGGAGTAGCGTGGAGGTGATGATGACCGGGCCAAGTGCAGCAGCTGGCAAAGGAGATACCAGCAAAAGCATGCCCGAGGAGCTGGCCACGCCAGTTGATCCGGTTGGAAAGCCGACTCGGACAGCTAAGTTCCCAAAGAGAGACCAGATCCTGTTGGCCCGCTTGGCATGTCGAGTAGGGAGGCTCCTTTAGAAGATGTCTTGGAGAAATTAGCTCGGCCAGTGGCACCTGGGGCAGATGTAGAACTCACTGTAGCTCAGCTCGAGGCAGAGCGCCTGAGGTTGCAAAAAGAAGCCGGTTAGTGGTGGAGTCTAGGCAAGCCTTTGATAGAGATATGGAGAGTACAATGCGGCTAATGGAATCACAGATGGTTTTACTCCTGTAGTGCATCGCTCACGCAAGAAAGCCGAGTTGCGTAACAGGGGTAAGGACCTCAATGACGAGTTAGCCAGAGCTGCAAGATCGAGCTCAAGTAAGGCTACTAGTCATAGATCTGGCACAGGCAAGCCGGTGTATAGCTCCCCGGCTAAGAATCTTAGGGCTGCAGCGGCAGCGCGAGCCGAATTAAGTACATTAACCGGGGATGCTTGGCGCAAGCAGGCGGAGAGAGTCAATGAGCTTGTAGATGTGTGCAACAGGCAGAATGAGCCTACCGGAAAGCTAATCCGGATGCTGGTGGTTCCCGTGTAGTGTGTCGGTTAGGGCTGCTAGCCAGAAGTCTAAGGGCAGGCGTCATCTCCGCATGTTGTAGTTGACCGATCCCCAAGTGTGAACTCGGGTAAGAGCAAGCAGCTGCAAACTATGATGCGTATATGCGGCAAGCAGCTAGCAGCTCAAGGAAGAGGCGGACAAAGCAGAAACAGTGGTGGTCAAGGCAATGGGTGCTGGAAGGGGAAATTCGGCTGGCCGAGGTCAACCACCACGCCATCCCGGACAGCAAATGATGGCACAGGTGCAGCAGCAAAGTGGTGGCCAGGTGGGCTACCGCTATGACGATGGCAATTCGGCTATGGCGCGAGCCGGATACCAGACGTATGACAATGCACTGGCGTCGAGACTGGGGCCTCGGATGTTGGATCCGGATGATCAGCGTCTCAAGTTGGACAGAATCTACCAGTCCGAGAAGCTGGAAGAGCAAGGCCCACCGGGTCCACCATGCTTTGGACCTCGGATAATGAATGAGCCAAGTGTGCCGTTGTTCCAGCTCGGCCGCAACACGAAGCCGTATAATGGCAGCACCAAGCCACAGGATTGGCTGACGGACTATGTATCATCAGTGCACATTGCGGGGGGCAATCGCCGATGGGCGGTCCGGTATCTCCCGCATATGTTAGAAGGTCCAGCCCGGATCTGGTTGAATAACTTGCCGCCGGGTAGTATCAATTGTTGGATGGATTTGGAACAGGCGTTTAACAGCAACTTCTCCAGCACCTACAAGAGGCCAAACCGACCTCAGCTCCTGGCTGCGTGCAAGCAGGAAGAGAGGGAGACAGACCGAGAGTATTTGACTCGGTGGAGCAACATGCGCAATTCTTGCGAAGGTGTAGTGGAGGAGCAGGCCATTTCATGGTTTGCAGGGATGCAGGCATGGTACCCACTTTGGCAGAAACTCCAAAGAGATATGCCGAAAACCCTGGCAGATATGATCCGGATAGCAGACACGTATGCACTGGGTGATCCAACACAGCCCGCATTGGATGCAGTGGGAGCAAACAGGAGGCAACCGGTTAATAACCGAGTTGGACCATTAAGGCCCAGTGACCGACATGAATTCGGTTACAAGAGAGAGATCCGGATTACAGATACGGTTCTGATCAAGTTGCTGCGGTAAACATGGATCAACCCGGAGGGGAGATAGCCAGAGGCAAAAACTGATGGTCCGGCTTGGAGGCCGAATCAAGGTGCTTGGCCGAAGAAAGTGTGGGAGGGACCAAGTCCACCTCTGACTTTTGAGTCCAGATTAGATGGGCCTTGCTGTTATCACACCACTGATCCGCGCAAACCGGCTAATCATTCGACCCGGAACTGTAGTTGGCATCACCGCATTCAGGCGGAAGGTCAAAGAGGACCACCTCAGAGAGGTGCTCCTAGACCGAATTTCAGGCCAAACATGCCGCTAACCGGAGCCAATGCAACCCCGGTGAACGCTGGACTCCAAGGCCAGCAGCAACGAAGCCGGTTAACCTGGTGAACATGGGAGGCAATGACAATGATGTTGGCCCAAGTAGGCAAGGTGGATACCCTGGGAATGATTACAAGGAAGCACATCAGAGTTATGTGGTTTTCGTGACCGAGCCAACTGACAAGAAAAGTCAGTTGAGAGCAAAGGAGGTGAATGCGTGATGCCAGCAGTTCCAAAGTACTTGAACTGGTCTGAGCAGGAATCACTTGGAGCAGGGCGGATAACCCGAATCATGCCAACCAGGAACTATGCTAGTGGTGGATCCAACTTGGTTGGCCCAAGCTGAATGTGAATTTAGCCGAGTCTTGGTGACAATGGCAGTGCCATAAACATCATGTATCGGGATACAATGGTCAAGTTGGGTATTTCGCCGAATCAGTTGCAACAGAGCAGTTGTACTTTCCATGGCATAGTACCCGGGGTGTCTTGTTCCCCCATGGGTAAGATCTGGGGGATGTGTTGTTTGGTACCAGGGACAATCACAGACTTGAGAGTCTCGAGTTCGAGGTGGTGGATTTGGAAAGCCCATACCATGCTCTGCTTGGCAGGCCAGCATTAGCCAAGTTCATGATATCTACTCATGTGGCCTACCTCAAGATGAAAATGCCTGGCCCGAATGGTGTTATCACCGTTGCGGGAGACTACAAGAAGGCCATACAGTGTGCTACAGTTGGTTCTAACTTAGCCGAATCACTGGTGATACAAGCTGAAAAGAGCAAGATGCACGAGGTGGTGGCAATGGCGAAGTCGGCTCAGTTAGGCGTGCTGGCCATGACCAATCCGGATGCGGGTGCAACATTTGAGGTGCCCAAGAGAGAGAAGATCCCCATTGACCCGGAGAACCCGGAGCGCATGGCCATCATTGGAGCCGGTGGGCGAGAAATAGGAAAGCGCGCTCTGTCACTTCCTCCGTGAGAATCGGGATATCTTTGCATGGTCGGCTAAGGACCTGCCTGGTGTTCCGAGGGAGTTGGCAGAGCTCTTTGTTTGTCAGGCCGGATGTAAAACCGGTTAGGCAACCGACTCGGCGTCTCTCAGATGATCGAAGAAAAGTGGTGCTCGATGAGCTGGCTAAGCTTGCAGCCGGATTATTATGGAGGTGTTGCATCCAGACTGGATATCCAATCCGGTTCTGGTAGAGAAGAAGAAGGACGAACCAGCTGTGGTCAAGGTGTGGCGTATGTGCATCGACTTCACCAATCTGAACAAGGCGTGCCCGAAGGATCCATTTCCTTTACCTCGGATTGATCAAGTGATCGATTCTGCTGGGTGTGAGTTGTTGTCTTTATTGATGCGTACTCTGGTTTTCACCAGATACCACTGAACCCTAAAGATCAAATAAAGACTGCTTTTATTACCCCGTAGGGGCGTATTGCTATCGTGTCATGTGTTTCGGTTTGAGAAATGCGGTGCAACTTATCAGAGATGTATGCAGAAATGCTTACACTCCAAATGGGCAAAAATGTGCAGGTGTATGTCGATGATATGTCATCAAAACTAAAGAAAACACACTCTCCTCGAGGATCTCGAGGAAACATTTGTGAACTTGAGAAAATATCGTTGAAATTGAATCCGGATAAATGCACCTTTGGTGTCCCGGCTGGAAAGTTGCTTGGTTTCCTTGTATCGAGCCGAGGTATTGAGGTGAATCCGGCTAAGATCCGAGCCATAGAAAGAATGAAATTGCCAAATGTCTAAAAGATGTACAAAAATTCACCGGGTGTTTAGCCTCGTTGAGTCGGTTTGTGAGTCGGCTAGGAGAAAAAGCCTTGCCCTTGTATCAGTTGATGAAAAAGAGCACCGGGTTCACGTGGACCCGCAGCAGATTCGGCTTTCAACGAATTAAAAAAGATGTTGTCCACTGCCATTTGGCATCACCTTTGCCGAATGAGCCAATGCTACTTTACATTGCGGCCACTAACCGGGTCGTAAGTGTGGTTATTGTGGTAGAAAGAGAAGAAGAGGGCAAATCCGTGCAGAGGCCGGTGTACTATTTGAGTGAGGTGATCTCAACTTCGAAGCAAAATTATCCTCACTACCAAAAGATGACATATGGTGTGTACCTGGCGGTCAAGAAGTTGAAACATTACTTCCAAGAGCACCCGATTACAGTGGTGTGTGAAGCTCCAATTGCGGAGATCATTGGGTGCAAAGATGCAACTGGCCGAGTTGCCAAATGGGCGATAGAAGTGTCTCCTTACACACCGCATTATGAGAGAAGAGATGCTATCAAGTCTCAGGCTTTGCCGGATTTCCTTTGTGACTGGGCTGAGATGCAATATGAGCCACCTAAACCGGATTACAATTACTGGAGGTTGCACTTTGACGGTTCCAAATGCAAAATCGGGCTAGGTGCTGGGTGGTGCTCACATCACCAAAACAGGATCAATTGCGATATGTATTGCAGATTCATTTCTCAGCGTCAAACAATGTAGCCGAGTATGAGGCACTGATCCATGGGCTTAATGTGGCTCGGGACATCGGCGTTCGCCGGATTGAATGTTTCGGTGATTCGGATTTGGTCGTGCAGCAATCTTCTGGAAATTGGGATGCTCTTGATGCCAATATGGCACTGTATCGGTTTCATGTTCAGAAAATTTCGGGATTTTTTGAAGGCTGTGAGTACAAGCATATACCTCGGCTGGAAAACCAAGCTGCAGATGTTCTGTCAAAACTCGGGTCGTCTAGGGAGGCAATCCCACCCGGAATATCCTTGAATCATCTAAGGGTCCCTTCAATCAAACCTTCGCCTGATTCCGAGTCGATTTTTATTCCCAAGCAAGAATCCGAAGCTATTCCTATGAATGTTGATGTTGAGTATATCGAGGAAGACCCGGGGACTGCATGCCCGGACTCGGGGACTGCTCACACAGATTCGGAAAATGCTAACCGAGTCTTGGGAAAGAGGAGCAGAGATGAAGATGATGCTAACCGGATTGTGGGGAATGGACAGAAGCTGATAGAAGAAATAATGGCGGCCAAACCTGTGGAAGAAAATGAGCACTTGTTCCCTTTGCATCCAGTACCAGAGTGGGCTGAAGAGATCATGAATTCATCGAGGAAGGAAGCTTGCCAAGCGATGAACCAAGGCTAGGCGTGTCCAGAGGAGATCCAAGGCTTATACCATCATCAACAAGGAGTTATACAAAAGAAGTGTAACCGAGGTGTTGCAGCGCTGCGTGGAGCCAGCAGAGGGCAAGGAGATGCTCCTAGAGATACACCAAGGTGAATGTGGACATCATTGCAGTACAAGAGCCCTGGTGGCTAAAGTGTTCCGGCATGGATTTTATTGGCCCACTGCTCATGCAGATGCGGAGGACATAGTCCGCAGATGTGAAGGATGCCAGAGATTTGCTAAGCAAACACACTTACCCGCATCGGCACTGAAGACAATTCCTATTACTTGGCCATTTGCTGTGTGGTGTTTGGATATGGTGGGAGATTTCAAGCCGGCTAGGGGCAACATGACACATATGCTGGTGATGGTGGATAAGTTCACCAAGTGGATAGAGGTGAAACCAATCCGGAAAGTGGATGGCCGTTCGGCTGTAACCTTCTTGAAAGAAATCATTTTGAGATACGGATACCCTCATAGCATCATCTCGGATAACGGCACAAACTTTGCTGTCGGAGAGTTTGCCCGATTCTGCATGATAAGGGGATCCGGTTAGACATAGCCTCAGTGGCACATCCAGAGTCCAATGGACAAGTGGAAAGATCAAATGCTCTAGTGTTAGCCGGCATCAAGGCTCGTCTCATTGAACCATTGTTGAAAACTCCGGGTGCTGGATAGATGAAATTCCATCAGTTCTATGGGGTCTAAGGACTACACCGAATCGGTCAACAGGCTATACGCCATTCTTTCTGGTTTATGGGGCAGAAGCTGTCCTACCCACTGACATAGAATATGATGCACCAAGGGTGGCAATGTACACTGAAACCGAGGCAAAGAGGCCCGGGAAGATGCAGTGGATCTGCTAGAGGAAGCAAGAGAGTTGGCCCTGTCTCGGACAGCAATATACCAGCAAAATCTCAGGCGTTATCATAGCCGAAAATCAGTCCTCGAGTGTTTCATGAGGGTGATCTAGTGCTGAGGCTGGTGCAGCGCAGCAAAGGCCGACACAAATTGTCACCTCCATGGGAGGGACCATTCATTGTGAGCAGGGCTATGCACAATGACTCGTACTACCTTGTAGATGCACAGGAACCAAGGGAGGATGGCTGGACAGACCCGGACAGAAACCAAGCGACCTTGGAATGTAGCTCTGCTTCGACCCTTTACTCTTAAAGGGCGCAATGTATGTATTTCAATTTATCATGAATGAAATCGCAGTAATCCGAGTCTGGACTCGGGGACTGCTTCGTCCTTATGCATGTGTTGTTTATTACTGTTTTGTTTTTTGCCGTTCGTGTGCCGAATCGCTTTGAACCTTGTTCTAATTCAAGTAATGTATGTTGTGTTGTTGATCTCGTGACTCGACTGACAAACACCAAAATGGTAGTCAAGAGCAGAGATGAGGAATATGGGAAACATGAAAATGGACGGGGACTCGGTCCAAAACCGATTCGGCACATGTCGTTTACTAACCCCTGTTTTTATTTTTTCGTTTATGTTGAATGATTCTAAACCACAACTCGCATGTTTCAAGTATTGTATGCTATGATTCCTATCTTGTGACTCGACTGTCAAAACACCCAAAGAGGTAGACAAGAGCAAAGATTTGGCAAAAGTAGTAAACAAGAAAACAGACTCGGGGACTCGGTTTAAGATGATCCAACATAAACCTTGTCCGGATCGCGTTAAGCATGATAAGCATAGTCTCGAAAGAACTTAAAATAGTCTATTACATCTGCTCCCGGCATACCGGGGATTTAATGTTTTTGTTAAGTACTTCAGGGTGCAGCGGACTCGGTCGCGGCAGACTCGGTCATAGGAGTTTCGGTTGCGGGAACTTCTGTGGTAGGAGCTCGGTTAGCGGAGCTTCGGGGGCACGGGCTTCAGCTACGGGTGCTTCGGTTGAAGTGGACGCGGTTACGGGAGGTTCTGTTGCTGGAGCAGACTCAGAAGATGGTGGCACTTCGGAAGTAATCTTGACTGGAGAGCTTGAAGGATGGGCGGATTCGGAAATATCCGGATCAGGTGAAGCCTGTTTAGTAATCACAGTCAAGTTAGTGGCTGGAATCACAGGAGACTCGGTTGGAGTTTGTTCGGTGAGCTTGGCCGAGTCGGAGGCTGGTACCTTGCTGGATTCTTCTTCATCAGACTCGCCCTCAGAGTCGGCATATTCTTCTGCGGAGGCATCGTCCGATTCCTCTTCTTCAGTCTCTTCCCATCGAATAGACGGAGCTCCAGATCAAGATGCTTGGTGCGTGCAAATTCGGCCATGAAGTTGGCGGCTTCTTCACGGATCTTGATCCGGTAGGGTCTGTAGCCCATGAGAACCCTCGCGAAATGAGCGCACTTTGGCAAGGTCAATTAGCTCATACCAGGACATGATGAATAGTAAGCTGCGTCAGCACCAGCGCGGGCGGACGAAGACCTCCACTGCTGTAACCGGTCATGCTTGGTCCAGGTCTCTGATCAGCTCCTCCGCAGGCACAACTTGCCGCGCTTCAGGAAACAAGATTCGGTGAGCCTTGAGACTTGCATTAAGCAGACCAATATGGGAATCCTTCAGAGGAGCAATCCGAGCCTTAAGAGCTGTAATATGATCTTCGATGTCCCATGTCCTGATAGGGAGCCTCGGTTAATTTAGCTCTCTCAGCTCGGGCGTTCTCACAGCCTGGCGGCTTGAAGCCGGATGCTGGTAAACTCTCCTACAAACAAATAAGCTAATACTGAGTTCAGAGAAGGAACACAAGCATATGTATCGGTTAAGAGCAGAAAGAAAAAGGGGATTCGGTGAACTTACGATCCATGTCATCGTTAAGGCTAGCAAGTGCAGCAAGCCATTTCGCACTGGCCGCTTTGTGAGCACTCAGTTCTTCTTTAGCCGCTTTGACTTCGGCTTCAGATTCGGCAATGGTCGTTTGAATTTGCTGGTCCAGTTGGCCCGCTTCTCAAGTCCGGCTTTGAAAGTATCCCGATCCTTCTGGATTATGTCTTTTTCACGCTTCAGCGTATCCCGCTCTCCTTTAACCTTGTTCTTCACTTTTTCAACTCGGTCAAGCTCTCGCTGGAGCCGAGTTACTCTGATTTTTCCTCGGATAAAGCGCGCTTGTGCTCTTCTTCTTTCTTGTCCATTTCAAGACAGAGCCCATCGAAGGAAGTTTGGAGCTTCTGGTGCTGATGGGCGAGCTGCTTAAAGAGCTTGCCGCGAGCGGTCATGGTTTCCTGAAAGAAAACAGGCAAATGGCGTCAAAAGAATCTCGGGGACTGGCCCGAGATTAACCGAATCAGTTGGAAAAGAGACTCGGGGACTGGAAGTCCCACGGTGTCCTCGGTTAAGGCAACATTCATGTTAAGTTTTTTAGAGATTCAAGCCGAATGACTTTCTTACTCGGAGGAGTATCAGTCGTTCGACCCGAATCTCGGGGACTGGGTATAGTACTATTTGATCATGTTAAAATAAAAGCAAGATTCGGAAAATTTACCTCAAACACCCGGTTAGCTTCAGTAACCGAGGTCTGTACAGAGTGTAATGATTGAAACATCCGACTAGGCCCAGCCGGATGTGGCGCTGAAGGAAGAAAATCTTGGCGAGGTCAGCATCATTCCAAGCTTCAATGAATTGCTTGGCGGACTCGAGCTTATCGCTGCTCGGAGGGCGGGATTCGAGGACTGGCCGAATCGAATCGCTGATGGGGCGGCAGAAACCTTCTTGCTAGCAACCACCTGCTTATCCGAGGTGGTTGGAGTTGTGCCAGAGGCACCTTGAGTCGGCTTGGGTTGCGGTGACGCACCCGGAGTCTGCTTCGGATGTGGCTCCTTGTGCTGCTTCTCGGAAACTTGCTGTTGCTGTTGCTGCTTCTGCTTTTTCTTCTTCTGCTGCTCTTGATTCAGCAGGGTTTGCGCTGCGGGAGTAGGGCGAGGATCCGGCTTAGGCAGGGTGTAGCCGATGTCTTGGCCTTTTCCTTCTCCAGCTCCTTGAGAGGGCGTGGCCAACTTGAATCTCGGATTGGAGCCGAGGTTTCCTCACTCTCCAAGTCAATAACCGGCTCTGAAATGGGAGTCGGCTGGGTTGGTAGTTGTGACACGCGTGGTGAGGTGGCAGTTCGGTCAGGAGACTGGGTTTCCATGGCCGTATCCAGTGGAGGAATGGAGAAGAATGGATGAATGAGTCTGCGCGGTGATGAGGACATCACTGCATAAAGCAAAGCAGACAGTTAACTCGGATATATATGACTCGGTTAACAGAGGAAGAAAGCAAATAAAGTAAGTCAGTATTACCCTTGGTGGTAGGCATCGGCTTGACGCGATTCGGCTTGTCGCCGGACTTCTTTCTTCTTTTGTCTGTGGGGCATCTGTTTCGGGCGCCTCAGCGCGTTTCCGAGAGGTCTCTTCAGTATCTTGTTTGGCTGGAACAAGGAGGTGGTTTCCATGAAATCGGAATAGCGTCGATGGGTTCTAAGATGCAGCAATCTTCATCTTCCTCGTCGGAAATATGGTGAATGTTGATTGCTTACCCTTGCGGACTGGCTTGGCACGGGGAATTGGCAATAGTCATCCGTATCCGGATCCTCTTCGCCCTCGCGCGGCGGGCTAAGATCCGGTGTCCATGCCTTGGTGGAGAGATCTCCGTCTTCGTAAGTTGACGATCAAACAGCTACAAAAAAGATAATGCGAATCCGGATCAGGCCGGGGTTATTCAGATGAAGTAAGATTGGATTCGGAGGTGGTGAGCTAACCTGTGGAGGAAGTTTTTCCGGTAGAATGGCTTTACACCCCACCGCCATTTATCCGACATCTCATTGGCAGCAATGGCGTTTACCGTCTGAAGACGGAAGCTTTGTCAAGCTCGTGCTTGCTGATCCGGGTAGGATCTAGTGCGCCACGCATGTGACATATCTTGTGTCACGCCTTTGAAGAGGGCTGACCGGCGAGAGATGAAGGTCCGGAGGAGGTCGTCAGAGATCATACCATTCTTCAAAAAATCCTCCAGAGTGGTATGCACTGTCTGAAGTTCAGCAATTGTTTCAGCCGGATTGTAACCGAAGTTCAGTTCGGCTGTGGGCGGCTCCATCCTGAACTCGGGCAGATTGAGGGCATCATGGCCCTCAGCACTCTTCACATAAAGGAAGGTCCTTTGCCACTTCTTGACCGTGTCTAGGCCAGTGACACGGGGAAAGATGGATCCCTGCCTTGGCGTGATGCTAACCGGCCGCAAGCAGTCAGTTGTTTCGGCTTGGTACCTGGAATGGTATGCTTGCGGAGGTGGAAGTATTTGGCCCATATATCCACACTCGGCCAGAGGCCGAGATAGCCTTCGCAGAAGGAAGTGAAAGCTGATAAAGAGACGAAGGCGTTCGCCGGGAGGTGGTGAAGTTGTAGTCCGAAAAAGTCCAGAAAGGCCCGGAAGAAGTCACTAGCAGGCAATCCGAACCCGCGCTCGAAATGCGCTATGAATACCACGCGCTCACGGGTTCGGGGGCCGGTGCGAGTTCTTTTCCGGGTCTGCGGCATATAACTTGCGGCGTTATACGCCGGGTGGCTCGTAGCCATTCCAAATCATTCCGGGTAACATCAGATCCCTCATCTGCCGGGAGGAAGTTTGGCCATAACCGACTCAGTTCTGCAGTAAAAAGGCAGATAACCGGATTAGGAGATTCGGAATGCATGACACCAAAGAAGAGTCGGATAACATTGAAACCGAATCAGATCTAAGGTAACTCGGCTAATCTTCTTTCCGGGTAGGGATTAACCGGGTCCAGTGGGGAAGGTGATGCGGTTGGAAATCGCAAACATCTTTCCGCGGGTTTCTAGGGTTTGGAAGATCTACAGCGGTGGTAAAAAAGAAAGAAAATTACGGGTAAAAACATCGTTGAATGCTCCTACGGTGAAGTCTTTTAGGCTAGTCTGATGTAAAACTTGGAGAGAAAGTATACGGAGTATGCTA